>APFE030148068.1:7484-65351 GCA_000404065.3 Pinus taeda
AAGATTGCGGGAGTTTTGTTTTGAGTTGACATTTTTGCAAATTTATAGACAAATCTTGATATTTATTATTTGAATTAGGTTTTTTGATTTTATATATAAATTCAATACTTTTGAAAAATATTAAAATATTCATATTATGAAAAATTCACAATTTAAATTTGTGATTTCAACAATTTTCAACCAAAAAGTTATAAAAATTAAACTAAACAAAAAATTTGTGATTTCAACAATTTTCAACCAAAAAGTTATAAAAGTTAAACTAAACAAAAAGATAAACAAATAATTTTAAATAACCCGCTTAAATGGTGTTATCAATCTCTTTTATATTTGTGTTGAATGTAGTATTCCATGTTTCCTCACAACGTACTCTTGCATTAATCCATGTAAAGCTGCAAACAAAAATATCCATGTTTCCTCACAACGTACTCTTGCATTAATCCATATAAAGCTGCAAACAATAATATCATATGGCGAAGCCGTATTGAAGTAATGGAATCTCGAATCTCGTGGCAGGTTGTACTACAGGGATTTTAAACTCGTAGAGGATCTAGAAAATGACCTTGCAGCTTATCAGTATATTATCGATCACACTACATGACAATAATTATGTGGGAATGCACTGTAAGAGTTATTTTTGCACATGGTTATAAATAAAACTACGATTAATTTATCTAATATTTTATGAAGTGATATGATACGAGGATTTATTTTACATTAATTATCTACTTATTATTAGTCCGTGCTATTTTTCAATGGCATGGGATTATAGTAATCGAAATCAGGATTTTTAGCATTAACTCATTTAATGAGTATGCAGATTATACACTGAATTTGCGGAGTATACGACTAGTTTCATCTGTTAACTATATGGAAGTTTATTTCATCACCTTATTTGGCCTCTTCCTGAGGAGGAGAGACCAAAAGCATATTTTATTTTCGACTTCTATTTTTATTATTATTTGGGAAGTGGAGACTAATGCTAGCATTAGTTTTACCGTTATTAAATGTTATGAAATATTGTACTGTGGTATTATAAGTTAAGGTCATTTGCGGGTTGAAGTTGCCAGGTGGGTTGAAATTGCGAGGTATTATAAGTTGAAGTCATTTGTAGGTTAAAGTTGCCAGGTGGGTTGAAGTTGTGAGGTGTTGAACTGTTGAAGTTTCCCTGTGGAAAATGCATGTTGTTGCTGTGTCTAGTTAATGGTTGAAGTTGCTCGCTGTGGTGTTTGGTTTACTTGCGCACTCTTATCGGGTCGAAGAGAAGTAAGATGGTTGGCTTTGCTCGAACGAGAAGAGAAGTAAGATGGTTGGCTTTGCTCGAACGAGTGGTATCGTATCCTGGAATTTGGCATACGTTCCTGTAGGGGATGTTGGGGATTTTTCTGGTAAAATCCCAAAAACACAAAAATTCAAGCACACAGAGGCAATGCTCTGTTTCCTTTACTCCTGGATCTTTTAGTGCACAGGGAAGCTTAAATTTTTTTTACTGAAGAACAGAGTATTGCACCACCATAAAAGATTTCTATTCATTAAAATAAAAATCACTGATACATATTCATCCTCTTTCACTCAGATGGATTCACCAAAAAATTTTCACCAAAAAAAACAAAATTACTCTGCTTCTGTTACAATTGGTTTTTACACTGCTGTGTGAAATCTACATTCACATTTACTTCTGTAAAAATGGTTTTACATTTACAAAATTTACTGTTCCCTTTTCACTGCTGTGTGAAACAATTCATGGTTTTTCTGATACAAGCTTCCCCCTGGTTTTCTTCTTCACTTCTTCGCCATCGGTCCTGCACTGCTGTGCGTTCTTGTTTTCACTTACCAAATTGACCAACGACAATATGTTTTTTACTTGTTCAGTCAAAACGAACTTACGTCTGTGAATAATTAAAAAAAATAAAATTAAACTATATGACATTGCCCATGCCTCTATTTAATTTACGCCCATACATGCCGTAAAAGAAAATTAAAAATACACCTACGCATATGACAAATATTTAATGAAGGTATGGTAAAAAATAAAACTTGATTTTACTCCACGCTAAGCTTTATTTGATGCAGGTTTGTGATGCCCGTCAACCGTTGATTTTCCCTCCTGGAATCGAACGACTGAGGTGAATATCGGAAGCCCTTTTTAACCGAACTTTACTCCACATAACATTTATTGCAGCCTCCTATGCAGCTTTGAACAATCAACGATGGATAATGGTGGAGTAGATGAGACGAAGGAGATGAATATCGGAAGGCCTTTTTAGTCGACATTTACCTTCCGATAAATGTCAGAGGGTGATGTCATGCCTCATCCACACGTCAACTCTAAATTTTATCGGGCCCTTGTGTACGGAAACCACTTCATGCCAAAGAGCGGTCCGATATGCCTCAAGCAGGTTTGTGGTTTTGCAACTGTGGTTTCGGGGAATGGCACGACATCGTTGAAATTACATTTTCAACAGATGGGATCTCCAAGGTGGAAGATGACGAGGCCTCTGTTTCGACTGGCTCGGATTTCGAGTTCAGTGCGCGATTTTCAGAGCTCGATGGGGCTGATTCCATGTCAACTTAGCCCACCATGTCTTCGGCCGATGAGCTTTTCTGTAATGGCCAAATTCGGCCATTGAAGCTCTCAACGCATTTGCAAAACCCACAGTTTTTGGGACCGCTCATAGATTTTGAGGAGGAAGAAGAGGAAAGTAAAGCTGGATCCAATTTTGCAGTTGCAGATAATCAACAGCTCCGAATGAACCACGACCAATGACTATAAACATTGTTTTACATGATTCTCGTCGTATAGATCCTCCAAACATGGATTGTCAGTCTCATATGGCCGTATGTTTAGCACTGTAAGAAAGAAAGTTGGCCCGATTTGACAGGTGACAAATAATGACATCGGTCTATTGTTTAATGAATAATTCTATGTTACGCAAGGCGGTGCTGAGAATCGCCGCGCCACCCGGAGATTCTCAGAATCGCCCCAGGACTGTTATTATGTTTTCATATACTATTTATTCATATTTAAATGAATAAGAATTTAACCATCTACATGTAAGAAGTTTTTCATCATAAATTTTTAGTTAAATTTACTCCAAATTTAACAGATATTTATTAAAATAATACTTTTTAATACGCTAACTCTACTCCATCCAAACGTCTTTCAAAATTTAACACACTTATCCATTTATTCCTTAAAAGCAAATTTTAATATTTTAAACAACATCAAAACTCACTGTCCAAAAATTTTGCGGATAATCAACAACTCGTAATGAACCACAGCCAATGACTATAAACATTGTTTTACATGATTCTCGTGGTATAGATCCTCCAAACATGAATTGTCAGTCTTCACATGGCGGTATTTTTGACACTGTAAGAGTTCGAGTAAAGAAAGTCGCCCTGATTTGACAAGTAACAAATAACGACATCTGTCTGTTGTTTAATGAATAATTCTATGTTACGCAAGGCAGTGGACCATGGAAGCTGGTTGTCGTATTTGCACTATCAACACCAACACTGCATATAAACATGACAAGTATCGAAAGGATTGGAGAGTTCCGTTGCCTCCACGACGCCCCAAACTCTTTTTTCTCCCAATGTAAAAGAAAATTGGGAAAGTTAAAGGCACCAACAAAGATGTCATGCCCAATGGATATATAACACTGCTTTTTTGACCATAATTCGAAAGGAAAATTGTCATTCTTTCGAACAATATAACGATGAGACTATTAGCGTTATATTCAAATGCATTATCGTTGTACCACCTGAATCCCTTGGAGACTTTGATACAATTGAAAGATTATTTAAATATGATGCTATGGATTAGATGGGTGAATGAGCTCAGATGGCTGTTTGTTGGTAGAATTGCAATAAATGACCGTGTAAGGACCATTTCAGGACTGAATCAGGGCAAAAGAAATTCCTAGGACGCGAAAAAAATTAACATAACGATTGTATTCTCCGTTTGAGGATGTTTGAGAAAAATATCCAATGTCTTTGGAAATTTTGGCATCACGACATGTGCAATTGATACTAACCATCATTTTTCCTATTTCTTCAATCCTCCAAATCCACGGAGAGAATAAACAACGTCGATGATTGTGTTTCCTGTTGAGTTGTTGGAATTGAATGTGGAAATGAGCGCCAACACCCTCATGCCATGAATGAAAAATGTTGCGGTGTATTAGAACTGTTACAATAGAGAAATGCCCAAAGTGTAAGAAATAAAATAATATCAATGTTTTCCATATATCATCACTGCCACTTTATATAACACTGATATGTTGAATAAATATAAATGTTGTTTCCACAATTGTATTGTCCATAGTATGTTTTGATTTTCGCACAAATTCAAAAGCATTCTTGAAAGTTGTTTCCACAGATGACCCTATCAACGCATTGTAATGTATATACCACGGTACCATATATATCAAAGTTATAATGTCAACAAAACAACTCCAAAAACGTGAAGTTGCACTAAATATTAGAATATATAATGTATACCATAGTTACCCAATATGTTCGAATCGGGAAAAAAAAATTGGAAATTCGTCAACTCGATTGGAGAGCAAATTATTTGAGGGAACTTGAGTCAGTTCGTTTGCAGTTCATTTGAGCCTTCTCAAAAGAAAGCAACACTTCATTGTGAGGAGAATTGGCTTCAGAAACGTTAGTGCTTTTTAAGGAGTTAGGAGTTAGCGTTAGTTTCTAGACATTAGGATGGCTTTGCTCAAGTATTTTGGACATATACATATAATGTTAAGGTTTAAAGTTTGAATACATAACTGTGTTTATTTAAAAAAGAAGGAAATGGAAAAAAATGTGTAAATTAGAAAAGTTTTTCTTTTCAATTTCAATCTGTTTGTAGTGTTGGAAAAATAAGAAAAAAACTTAAACCTGGTTACTATTTATTTTCTAAATATATTTATATTTTGAAAGATTTTAAATAAATAAGTTTAGAATAGTGATTTTCTAAATATGTATTTATCTATTAGAATTTTTGGATTTAAGTTCTCATTAGGAAGAGGAAGTATGGGTATTTTATTTTTAATTGTATCTTAAAGGTGGTTAGACAATCTAGAATTATTTAGAATTATTTAAAATCTAAGATGAATTAGAAAAAAATAGTGGAAATATCTTATTATTACAAAAAATAAAGTATATATATATATTCAAAATTTTATGATGTATACCATCGAAATTTTTCCGAAGTAGAAAATTTTCATTCGAATTTTTATCGTATCGAATCCGAATTCAAATTCGAACTTGGTAACTATGATTTGCAGTAGTCCGTTCGACGCAGGTGATGTTGCTTTCGTCAATGGACATGTGGAAAGAACTTCTCGAGGAAATCGTCCATGGATGTTACACTGCCTGTTACACATTCAAAAACCCCCAATTAGTTTTCAAAATGTCGGCAATTTTCTAGATTTTTAAGCTCCACGTGTAGCCTACAGCTACTTCTACACACATAAATCACAATGAAATGTTTGTAGAGATAGTGAGATCTTTTGGAGTGAAGTAATTATGCAAATAACGAGTCATTAAACATGAAATTTCAGGATTGAAATGTTCAAATTTTGAATCATTTCGCCTTAACTAAAATATTTGTGTTTGTCTCATCATAATCCAGCAATTCCTGAAAGCAATTGTATGTACATTTAATACATAATGGGTACATTTAATATAGAATGGGGAATTCTAAGAATAGAAGAGTTCCCTTTCAGAGAAAAAGTTGCTACGTCATGTGCACATGGAGCAATTCTGAGAATCGTCGGGTGGCAGGGCGATTCTGAGAATCGCCCTGCCACCCGACGATTCTCAGAATCACCCCATCTGCTATGAATCGCCCCAAACAATGCTTATTATTCATCCACTACGATATTAAGCGAAGAAATACCAGAACAAGAGTTCCTCTTCCTCCTTAGAGACTAATACCTGTATATCGAACTGTGCATGTAGATCAAAATCTATATTCATAAGCAAACTAGTAATTAATAGTTGTTTGTCGCAGAGAGTGTTTGTACTGGTTGGCAGATCAAAATCTATATCCATAAGTGGGTTGCCAGAGCTCACAATAAGCTGACCTTCCTTCTCGCTCATTTTCAGGGCAGCTGAGCCATGTGGCTGCCTTGCGACATATTTATGTCGGCGTTAGCTCATCAGAAAATATGGAGCCACCAAGTTGTCCCGTTCGATGAAAATTTACAGTAATGCATGAACCTAATCATGAGGTAAATGATCTAATTGTGGGCAGAATCTAATTACAAGGCCAATTTGATTTTAAATTGGAGGGAGAGGCATCTCAAGTTCAGTGTGGCCACCTTACCATGGTATGGCGGATGTGGAAGGGCGAGTGTGGGTTTGATAATTGATGGTATAGACAAGAAGAAAACACTTTGACCACATTTTGTTCGCACGCCCAAAAATTTACAAGAGGAAAATTTTATTAAGTTTCACTTGGTCGGTTGTATGGTCTTCAATGGGAAATTGTTGCCAAGGGTGTACTTCACAGCTCCAAATATTCATAATGATGCAAATCTTACCATAACCGTAATTCATGATGTGATTTCTCATTGGTTTGGTAATCTTCCTGAAGTTTTGTATCTACAATTGGGTCACAACACTTGTCATGAAAACAAAAATCAGGTTGTTTTTGGATATCTAAACATGCTTGTTGAATTGAGAATTTTTCAAAAGGTAAAGGTTGGTTTCCTTCTTGTTGGGCACACTCATGACCATATTGATCATATTTTTAGTCGTTTTTCAGTCACCTTGAGGAGGAAGGAAGTGGGACTTGCCATCACTAATTGAATGTATTAAGAAATCATACATGCCAGAGCCTACTTTTGATGTGTTGGAAGAAATTGTTGACATGCAAAGGTTTATTTGGGGATCATATGGTGAGGGGAAATGCATTGAAAAACTTAATGGCATTAGCTTCCAACATCAATTTTGTATCAAAAAATTTGATGGGAAAATACTAATATGGAGCAAGAAGCATTCAACTACTGCAGAATGGGCACGATCATCAGGTTTGCAATTTTTGAAGTTCATTCCAGATCATCATGTCATCATTTTTTAATTTTATAGTTGAAAAAATTCAATTTCTTTTGTATCTAGCATGTTATGTTTGAGAACATGTTGAATTTATACTTAGGAAAGAAAAATGATATTCTACCAAAAACATTAATTTGTTTTTTTCCTCATAAACAACTTTGTTTGGCACATAAAAATTTGGTTTTACTAGCAGTTTTTAAAAAGTTTGAAAATTGACCAAAAAAAAAAAATCATCGTTCCAGTATCATCACTTTTTCGTTTTGAAGCTATGTTTTGCACGAAAATTTCGTAGTAAATTTCGTAGTCACTGCCATTTTTAAAACATGTTCAAAATTAACCCCTAAAAAATAAAATCATCGTTCCAGTATACACACTTTTCATTTTTAGCACTGTTTTTCATGTTTTTTCGAGGTTTTTTGGCCAGAGTTCTCGTTTTGAGTTTATAGTTCCCATTTCAAAGTTTACATTGTTCAAGCATAAGATGATAATGGTGGTGAAAAGAAATCAAGGTTTATCAACATGCATTAAATAGGCTACTGATATGTAACAATCAAGAGGTATAAAAAGTGTGAATCCTCTCGCTAAAAGGCCAGAAGATGATGAAGCAGAGAAAAATGAGGCTGATATATTAAGTCATGGAGGGTCAGAAGGAGGATTCCAAAAATTAAATGAATGAATGTTACATGGAGATCAACATGGTGAAGAGGTGCTAAACTAGTGCATCCATGTGTAGGTAATCTCTATAGCCAAGTTACAATGTGCATAAGAGAGATGGGCTAATGTCACAACTTGATAGGGTTGGACCTAAGGCACAATGAAAATGGAAATGATGGTTAATAAAGAAATGGTAATGGAAATGTGAGACCTATTTCCATGTTCCAAGTTCAAAAAGGCATACCTCAAACATATTTCCATAACGAGACCACAAAAATTACTCTAGGAAAAATATGGATAAAACCCCCATACTCTTACAAAAAGGTCATTAGAAAGATAATAACATAACAATAACTGTTAAGCCTAAAAATAAAAAAGGTGAACATTATCATTTTATCACCAAAATATTCTATAAAAGGCTATCATACCTCCTCATTTGCTCATTGGATGATTGGGAGATTGAGACTTAGCAGGGAGAGAGATCACCAATTTTCCTACAAGCTAGGGAAGGTGATTGTGGGGTTTTGGAAGAACCATTCAGTGATCTAGTCTCATTAGGTAAGTCGTATATCTCTATTTGTTCTCCTATTATATTTTTTCATGCTCCTCATATTTTTTCGAGGAGGAAATATGTGCCCTAAAATGGGCACAATCACACTTGTACGACCATGTTAATGTTGTGCAACCATAACATCAGGCCACTGCCATTGGATACAATTGATCAAACATCAAAGATGTGCCCCATATTTTTGTGGAAAGACCATGGAGATGGTTCAAGGAGTATTTTTGTTTAATATACCCAACGAGATTAGGGTTTGTGCCATTGATATTTCGTGATGGGATTTAAAGATTGACTTAACTAATATTTCATTTTGATCTTAAAGGTAGGCATAATGATTGAATGCTGGAGAGAGAATATTTTTACAATAATATGTAGGTGATTCCCATGGTTAAACTCTCAAGACTCTTAGATTCTATGGCTTATTAAAAAAATTCTAGGTTCCAAGTATGCTAAGCCAGGTCTATTTTCTACAACAACTTATAGATTGGTGGGATCCTAATAATGAGTAGTTCATTGTTGGGAAGAAAGTCCTAGGTATGGATATTAAAGAAATCTATTTCATAACATATTTTTCTAGGCATGGAGTTCTAGTAGCCATGAGTGGGGTAACGAGTAGATCTAAAGACAACATAGAGGCATATGTGGAGAGTTTTGTAGGATTGGAACCCAAAAATCAAGTGGAAGAGTGCATATAAGTGCTATGATGGACGAGAATATAAGAACCATAGTGCTCACAATCACATGTGTCATTTGACTAGCCTCACCTCATGTAGAAACAAAAGTGAAAATTGATTTGCCCGTAAAATTCCTGGTGTTATTCAGAATTTTCACTATTGTGAACAAAGGTGAATTCCCTAGATCTATTGGTCTGATCTCGAACAACAAAAGGAAAAAAGCATAAAGCTTTCCTTAGAGAAATTATGGAATGGTAATGAAGCCTACCTTATATTTGTAGTGTGCTATAATTAGAACCTGCATGTACAACTAAAACAAGCAAAGGATCCACAATATCCACGTAGCATACTCTAAAATCTCTATTCAATGAACCAACAAGGCATTGAAATACATGAGTGCAAACATAACATAACTAATATAGGAAAACAAGATACTCTTTGTATTAATAGATATGGGATAGAGTTTACAACCATAAATAGAAGTTGATGTGTCCTTCATTTTCACAAATCAGACCTCAACGCCAACCCTAATGGATAAAAGTGATGAATCCTTAGGTTCAAACTAGCAACATGAGGGCACTATCAATCTCTAAAAGCAAACCCAGACCTTATGGGAGGCATTAAATTTATAGAAGGAGTGTGTTATTTTGGGAATTCTTATCCAATTACCAATCGAGGCTTGATGTCCACTTAACAGGGAAAGATGAGCTCATGGAATAAGAGATAAGGTCTCCAAGATAGGATTTGAGTTATATATCCATGGCAAATGGTTAAAACAACCTTGGAATCTTATCAAATAGGAAGCTTCAGAAATGGTTTTTATTTTTCTTGAATTTCTAGAATCAATGCACTTGTAGAAAGGAGCAACTTGTGATGGTCAGCACTAGTGACCATGCATGAAATCTGCATTGAGTGCATGTGGGCTAAAGGGATGGTTGTCTTGGGGCTTAAAATAATGATTTTGAGTAGGTAGTCCCAAACAATCAGACTTGTCTGGAGAAGTGATTCTTAGGGATTTTCAAAGGGATGATAACGAAATTTATATGGATGTTGAATGATCCAGTTTGCAGGCCTATTGACAAAATGGCCTGTATCACCTAGAACTTACCCTCTTCAACTAGTGTGAGACCCTACTGGTACACATCAAAGAACAACTTAGCTGAGTTAGGATAGGGATTTCAAATAATTTTGGATATGGGAGTATGGTAGTGGATTTCTTCCTAGAGTCAGTGCCTGCAATGAGGCCCATATCAGAAGATGATCACGACCAGGGAAAATTTTAAGGATGGAAGTTTATCTTAAAGTTTAGAAAGCTTGGCAGATATTATTAGTCCCTAATATCCAAATTTTAAAATGTTTGATGATACTTTTGTATAAATGTTTATATTCTAATTATTTTTAGACAATATATAATATTGGCGATTTTTAAGGTAAAATAATTGTATACTATAAAATTTGGGCGAATTCATTTTGAGAAAAATGGAAATTAACAAATATTTTTTTGGGAAAAAACATGGAATATTATCCCACTTGATAATATTAGCCACTAAAATATTCCATGATCCTGACCCTACTCCTAATGAACCTCACATGCATTCTTGGACAAGTTTAATGACTAGACAAGAAGGTATCCATAGTCGGAATTAGTTCTGAGTTCTGCATACTTCAAATGGATGAAGGCTGTGACTTTGGCCATTAATGACGATGTCTACAGTGGTGTGGATGTTAAATGTGATCCAAACCATATCTTGCCCCTTGGATCATAGTGGAATTCCCTTGGTAAGAAGCTTTGTTTTTGTTTATGTTTTTAGTGTTTCTTTAGTGTCTTATATTTTTAAGGATTTTTGGAATAAGGACAAATTCATTAATGTTTTTTGTGTATGATATGAAACCGCAGGACCAACACACCCTGTTGTCGAATCACCATTTCATTTTAGAGGAGTACCAGTGTGAGGATTCAATAGGTGCCAAAGAGGAGGAGGTGAACAGAATGAGTTGTAGGAGTTCATCTCCAATGTGGAGGGGATGACATTGGGATTTCATCCTATGCCAACACATGAGATACCACCACAGCTTTAGAGGCACACCCTGGGGCCTCATTCTGCTCATCATCTTATCTTCCTATGTCAGATTTCACATGTTATGGTATGTTACCATCAATACTAGCGTGCTTGAGTTTCTATAGTAGTACTCCTAGGTTTTTTTAAGATGGAATAGAATATGTACTTAGCATTATAGCCTAGGCCTCATACATACTACTTTTGACTATGTACTCATATTATGTTATCTATTTTGACTTAATAAAGTATGATGTAAAACATGACGACTTATATTGTGTGCCTTGTGAATAATGTGTACTTGATGATATTATTTTATATATGCATGAATTAAATACTTAATGTGACAAATTTGAATCCAATACATAATTAGCTAGTGGATAAGCAAGGCTATTGTAGCCTCCGGGAATATGTGAATAAACAATATAATTGAAATATTTTACCAAGATATGTACCCTCAAATAAAAACAAAGTAACATGGGATTCCTAATATAATGGTCATGGTTCCGCTGAGACACTATGAGTTATGAATCATGTTGGACACTCGGTGGAAAATCCCAAGGGAAATGGCCTTAGTTAAGAGCTCAATAATGGAACTATATTTCCCCATATTTATTGACTAAGTGATGACATATATACCCTTAACTCATAAGTTAATAGGTGGGTGAAAATAGAACCCAAGAGGAAAAAGTTACACACCTAGTGCTATGGCTAGCACTGTATGCAAAGCCTGCATAAATTGAAGAGGGACTTGACATCTTCCAATCAAATACCATGCACATTAGTGACACATGAAAAATGTCAACACACAGTCAAACCAAAAAAAAGAAACAACACACACACACGCACATGTGCAATATCCAAAATCATAAATTAGTCTAATAGGTCACATCAAGGTGTCCCCACTACCAAGAGCATGTAAAGGATTCCCACACATGAAATAATGGAGGAGATGAGATACCTTATGGTGCACCATGATGGGGCCATGCCATAAAAAGTTGAACTACCTTATTACTAAAGGTTAATGATACTAGGGAAAATCTAGAATCATAGCGTTATTAGGAATGCCGAGAGGACATAAATGTGGGAGGTATCATGAGCTAGTTTACCTCCATGATAAGGACTATAAAGACATAAAGTGGGTATAAGACACCTATCAATAGGTGTATATGAGATGTACAATTCATTGGAAAGTTCAGCATTATAAACCCAATACTTCACTTAATCTAAGGGTGGAACTTCCAAGGATCGCCGAGAAAAAGGCCCATGGGTCGATTCAAACATTTTCATACCAATCTCTAACTTTTTCGAATTAAGGAGACTAGAGCCATCAAAGGGCATAATAACCCTAGGATGGTCAATAGGTGAATCCATGACTTCTAGTATCACTTGTCGAGAAGAGTAATCATCATTAAGGGAGTCATGTGGAAGAGGCACATAGATGGCTTGTGTGGTAAAATGAGTTTGATCATATTCCAAATAAGGATGGTGTTTTTTATTAGTGTTAGGAGGTACTACTGGGACCTCCTCAGAAGAAATATATTCCACTAAAGGAAGTGTATGCTCAGCATATTGATCTACATCGAAAGGAGAAGGCACCACCCAAGGGTCAAGAGACCTATGAGGTCCACAGGTGATAAATGAGATCATGTGCATGGGAATAGTAGAAGAATAAGGAATGGGGGGCAAGGCTAAAGGAAAGACATCAACATGGGATTATATTTTAAACAATCCCGCACGAACAATCTCATAAGCCAAGCATGTATCTCCAATGAATGAAATAATATAGTATTTCTGATAATGATAAACTTAGTTGACAGTATGTAGTAAGCTAATTGATCCTTTTTGAAAATATATCCTTCATCACGAAAGAAAATCACATGAAGCACCAAAGACACAACTATAGACATGGTATAAAACTAGTTAGTGCTAAGGATCAAATTATAATCAAGGGTAGCATCGACTACTTCAACATTAACATAGGTATTTTCACCCTAGGTAGATGGAAAACTTTAGAAGAATTCCATAAGCCACAAAATTATGTCCATCAAATACCAATAAGGGAGTACCTAACTTAGCGAGTGATGGAGAACCAATAGATTTCCAACATGACACTCACATCCTACATCACATAGGCACAAGACTCTTCATCCAATAAAGTGTGGTCTATGTTGTGATTAAAAATACTCATTGAGATCTGAAAAACAACCTCATGAGAGATACTAATCTAAGGGATATCAATTTCAAACATGATTAGACTAGACTCTAAGGGATCCATTCCTTTGATAATATTTAACAAGGCTCTACGTTGCATAGGTTAGTGCTACAAAACCTCCAAGGTAGACATGGAACATGGATCTTGGGCTAAGTATTCAACAATACTTTAATTCTAGGAAACACGTGCATTGAGATTGTGTTCTAACTTTTGGAAAACACCCTTAGGTGGGTAATATAATTGTTTCATAACATTGTCTAGCATGAGAGGTGTAGTGGAGGCATTCGGGTTGATCAAGGCCTTATAAGAAGAACTCATCTTAGGAGGTTCATAGGATTCCACTCTCATAGTCAAATCAACTAATGAATGTAACATGTGAATAGGTGCATTATTATTAGGACCATAATATTGTTTCCACCCATTTCCCCGAGGAGGAGGTTGAGGAGGTTATGAAACCATATCTTCTTGCTGGGTGGGGAATGGATGAGTTAAAACCTATGGTTGTTGGGTGGCTACTGCTGGCACAGGGAGGTTGTGAACTTCATCCATATGAGGGAACACATGAGTTATGTGTTCTCCTTAACAAATCTTGCAAGGAAACTTAATTTTTCAACAATTCTCACTTGTCCCCCTCCCCCCCCCCACCTTGACTAGGTTCATTTTGGTTGTTCTCCTAAGCAGGCTTATTCTTTTTCTTATTCTATTTATTATTTTTACTGTCATATTGTTGAGGATTCTTAAGTGATGTGTAATTAAACATAAGAACATCAATAGAGTGCTTAGAAGTAAAGAGTGCTTGTTGAGATCCGGGTGCACTTGTTAGGGCTTGAAAATTGACCATCATTTTCCATAGCTAAGCATCTAAATAGCTCACAATATCTAAGAAAAAAAACCAATCACACCATCAGAATATAGTCTTGACTTGGGTCTTTTTGGTCTTGTAGAAGGTCAAGGAGCAATGGGAATGATGTTTTACAATGTAACCAACTAAGAGTAAATCATATCAAGATTTTTATCACATAATATTTCCGACTCCTTAATAGTCATACAAAACATAGTGACATCCTTAGCTATTTTTGGAAAATGGGATCAGGTCAACCAATATCTAAGTAAATCATCAAAAATCTTGGTTCATACTAACCTATTAACTCTACAAAACTCATGAATATGGTCAGAGATATGAGAAGAATTATCTTGTTTAAAGTTAGTCAAAAGGTCAATTTTGATATCTTACCTAGTAGTTAACTGAAACTGGTTTACGAAAGTATGAGCCAAGGAAGAAGAGTCACTATAGGATGCCTAACCAAGTTTGATGTACCATTTGGAAACATCTCCCATTATGGTTATTTGAAAGAGTCTCAACTTCATAGAATTATCCACCAACAAGTTAGATGAACACCATAAATGAAAGGTGGTGATGTGAGAGGAAGGATTCTCCCATCACTTCCCTTCAAACTTAGGAATATTTGAAAGTAACTTGGATGACATAGGTTGTGACTAAGGTCCATGATAGATGGGTTCATTTATTATCTTATCCAGATGCGATAAATCGAGAGGTGTTAGAAAAGGAATTTGTTTTTGACTAAATTATTCATAAAGGGCATAACCCCTAATGGACCATATGGTTCCCCCCATACCATAGTTAAAGGTAGAAGAGTGTAAACCAATGTTATAGTTCATCCCATCATAATGATATCGTAGGCCAATGTTATGTAGGCAATCCTTTCTACAGAAAGAAATGATTCCTCTAGTCATATGGGCGGACCTAGCAATAAAACTAGACAAATATGTGTAAACATTCCTAGTTTATATTAGAAAATACAAAGGAGGATATATGACCTACCTCACTCTCATGCTAACACCTATTGATTTTGTCCTTGATATTATCACTTCCAAGTTCAGTCCTCTCTATGCTATTATGGATGAATACTTGAAAGGAATATCAAACAAAGACGAAAAATGCATACATATCATAATTCATTCTAACATAAACTATGTGACAGATCAAGGAGTATCACACTAAATGAGTAATTATTTACACACTTATGGAAAGAAAACACATAATGTATTATTATTATAAAGTAAGGGAATAATATAACCACTTAATCCTTGATGTTCTAATCCTCCTTTGGATGAGTTTCCAAGTCGTACTCAAGCCTTTCAAGCACTCCTTTCTCCTTAGAAAAAATGGGTAGAATTTAGGCATAGTTTCAGCATAGGATGGCAACCAAGAAATGGCCAACCAACAACTATCCAAAAGTACATGGCAATGGTCTGATTTATAGGGAAAGAGATGGAGTTGAGGATCCATAAAAGGAGAGAGAGTTTCCACATTTTAAGGGGTAGATCCATGAAAGTAGGATCAAGAACCAGGAATGGGAGGTCTCGCTCTAATCCTCTTTCAACTGCAGTAGCTCATCGTTCTTAAGAATTCTAGTAGGAGAAGCTTCTCCTCCATTTTAGGAAAAACTGCTTGAAGGGGGCCAAAGCATATTTTCCTATCAAAAGGTGTGCTTCTATCTCTATTCACTAGTTAGAAAAAAGGTTACAATCATGGGTTTCTCTACTAAAAGTTGTGTTGGACTTGAAAAACAAGGTTTTGGCCAAGTTCTTCGGAATTTATTCAAGGCAAGTATTCTTCTTCCTTCAAGGATTCTTATGAACATTTTTCATGGTGAATACATTCCTTTTGACAACTTTAGTCACTTTGCGACACTTGCAACATTGGTGACACAAAGTGTGACTCTTAGGATATCAGACTGGGAGTGTGACACAATACTGTATAATAGATGCACCCTAAAGCATGAAGTCAGAATGGGAAGTTATGGATGAAATTATTTACAAATCAAGGAAAAGAATTTGGAGAACCACCATCATGAGACCTGCAAATCAAGAATAATAGGATACATATGACATCTCTGATATAAGTATGCTCAAAGTGTAAGCATATATCAATACATAGATCCATGACATGGACATAGCCAATCGACTAGAAAGGATAATGTATATGGAACCAGGGCATGAACATGTCAATCCGAATAGAAGGGATCATGTGTATGAATCCACAACATGGGCATAGCCATCTGAGTAGAAGGGAACATGTGTATGAATCCATAGCATGGTCACAAGCATCCGAATAGAAGGGATCATGTATAAAATCATGAATAATTAATAACTCCATGTTGCCTGGATTAAAACAAAGGTATACATCTACATCCTCATCCAACGAAAGTATGAATCTAACCATGTGAATAAATGGGTTGAAGACGAACGTGGTAAAAAGCACTTGATTACTGGTCAATGATGTAAACCATTAACATGCACGAGAGAAACCACCAATGATGACAATGGCTCTCAAGGTACAATACCACAATCTATGAGTGTGAACAATGAAGTTGAATTCAAACACTTGCATGATCATTCAATCAGAGGTCAGTGATGTGAACCTATCATCGAATGCGAAGAACCTGCCATTGAGGTATGCAAGCTCCAAGGTAATGAAAGGTAGTTTCTAGACCATCCTCATGGATAATGAGTTGGATTTGATAGGAAGTAATTCTTCGAAGGATGACCATAATGTTTCCCTCATCATCAACATGAAACATAGGATTTTATAGAGTTGGAAATAGTGATTCAAGATTGTTGTAGAAAATTCAAATGGGGTATAAAGGGTAGAAATTGTAGATGGGACTTCTCTTGAGGACTCAGGAATTTGGTAGTATTTGACTCAAAATAGGATCAAAGGTCATGGTGATAATAGGATATAATAATATGAGAGGAAAATAAATTTCCCAAACCCAATAAGACAAGTGATGAAATGAGGATAACCCAAGCCCTACATGAGATATAGATAAGTGGCATGTTCAAGAGTGACATGTTTCCTTTATACAAAATACAGGATATATGTTTCCTTCCATTTTCCCCCCACTATTTGTAGTGAGTACCTATTTATTTTTAATACCAATCTTGAAGATGATACCATATGATTGTTGTATAAATTCACCCTTCTGATGAATCCATCTTAGTATTTTTAATGAGCCTTATGAAGAAGTAGCTCGTACTTGTCGTGGGGACAAGTCCTTTGTCATTTCAATTTTACGAGTCCGACGGAAGGATAACTTGACATACTTTTTCATGTTTAGAGAGTTTGAAGAAGTGGAAAAAATAAAATTTGAGAGGTCCCTTTTCGTAGATAGTCTCTCAAATCCAAAAACATAGAAAACAATTTCAAGGGAATGTCTTAGCCACATGTGACCAATGTATTCCTTTTTTGTAGTTAGTGTATCTCATTCTGGAAAAGGGTTAAACTTGTACTAAGTAAACATCTTTTAATTTACTTTTACGAGTTTGAAAATATAAGTGCTTGACAATATTTTCATATTTTTGGAGTCGGAAAAGAGTTGAAAGAGGAATCATCCTGGAGGAATGAGTGGTATAAAAGGATAACAACTAGTTCTGGCAAAACATATAAAGGTTAAGACATTAGCTGATAATACCACTCATGGTACATGTTCCTCAAGAAAGGGTAAAATGACCAATTGAACGAGTACGATCGGCCAAAGGTATGGTGACAATGAAATGAATAAACCATGACTCATCTAGCAAAAACAAGTTGATAAAAATGACAATCATGAGAGGTAACATGGGAATGGTTTCTTTTTTACACAAGCTTGAAACATGAGAAACTATGCTTGAGGATACTTGAAGATGGTTTCATTTTTTGACAAACTTGAATCATGAGAAAAACCTATGCTTGGATTTGGTTTAATTTTAGACAAGCTTGAAATGGAATAAAACTATGCTTAGATTTGGTTTCATTTCTACAGAAGATTGAAACAAAGATAAATTATGCTTTAGTTTGGTTTCATTTTTAAAGAAGACTGAAACAAAGATAAATTATGCCTCAGTTTGGTTTCATTTTTACACAAGATTGAAACAAGTATAAACTATGCCTAAGATAATTTTGCATGCCCCCAAAATATTGACTCAATTCAAGGAACATACCCCCTCCCCAAGATTCATTTCATTCACCTAAGTAGATCAATGGTTAGTGGCTGGAATGAAGGTTCATTTACGTGATCAAGTGAAAGACTTGACTGGGATTTTACGAGATATAATCAAATATTCTAATTGGAAGGGGATTTTAATTTTTTTTTAACAAACTTGACACAAGAAAAGAACCATGCTCATGACACCTTGTTTCATTTTTTAACGAGCTTGACATAAGTAAAGGAACTGTGCTCCAAGAACCCTAATTAATTTTTTAAGGAGCTTTTCTCCAGGAACCTATATTCATTTTTTAATGATATTGACACAAGAAAAGAGCCATGCTCATAGGGACCTATATCATTTTTTAATGAGGCTTACATAGTAAAATAACTATCCTTATGGTACCTTTATTACAACCTATAAGAGGTAATCGCTTCCAAGAGGTTCTCATCGAATGGGAGAACAATGCTCTGGAAGGGATAAATTTCAAGGGATTTAATGGAAACTTCAAGTTCCAATTTTCCCAATACATGATGCACTATATCAATGAATAGATCATCAGTAGGAATGGGAAAGGAAAGATAGCCACATAGTTAACCTATGTCGGGGTGATTCCACTTGCATGCAAGGACCATTTAGGGAAGATGGTTGATTAGGAGTCAAATTAGGACCAAAGAAAGAAAGATGATCAATGACCACAATTCTTCCTTCATGCAGGAAACATATGACATGAAAGAGAGAAGAGATAAGAGTTACCATGACATAAACATAGTCACGACCAAGGAGTAAATTAAAATCCAAAGGGCCTTAGACAACTAGTAAGTCAAGATAGAATATTTTTCCTTCCAAAGTTATAGGAAACTTCAGAAGGATCCCTAAGGGTTGATTGGTTACTTTGTTAAAAGCTAAAAGATTTTGGGTAACAGGCACAATTTGCAGAGAACCTAAAGCTTTCCAATTAGTTGAGGACAAAATACTAACTTATGCACCTTCACCTATGATGGTGCCAGGTATGGGTATATTATAAACCTATACTGTGATATGAAAGGGTGCATAGGAAGGAAGATGATATCCTACCAGTCGAATCTAATCATAGAAAGTTACTAAAATAATTGGAGACGGTGCCATCGAAATCAGAGGACTGAACTCTTGTGTTATAGGAATAGGAGGATCCCTCCCTGCACCATGGGAATAAGAGGATTGGCCCCCAGTACCATCGGAAAAATATGATTTCCCCCTAATTATTTGGAATATGAAGAAACCAAAAGAAATTAAGCAATACAAACCTCACTCTCTACAAGATAGATATGGTAAACCAAAAGAGGAATTGGGTCAACCATTTTGTCGACCAATTGTTGGTGTTGTAGCAGCTACAACCACCCTCCAAAATTTTTCCTTAGCTCATTTTAATGCCTCCCTACCAACCTTTCACAATACTTTGTCTTGAGTCATCAAATACATAAGCCTCAGTGTTTTTCATGCACAAAAGCAACATGTCGAGCACAGCTTGATGCATTCCCCTCATAGGTTGTTCATCTGGACTTGGTCCAGCTACAGGCTTAGCAACTTCCCCTTGAAAATTGTGCATTTATGGAGGGAAACCAACCTTCATGCCAAAAGTTGTGCAATCCTCTCAGGCAACCTCTTGGGCTCTAGGATTGCACAATCCTGCCAATCAACACTCCCAGCAGGATTTGCGCAAATTTCCCCAGTAGGGTTGCTCTACCTGGGATTTGCACAAATCTTGACAATAGTCAGCTACTCTGCCCAGACATTGCGCAATCCTCCTGGGGAGTCTGCCTATCTCCCAACCAAGAATGCTCATTTTTCCCAAGAAGTTGAGCAGTTGCATGCATGAGCAGTCTGGTTGACCATTTCCCCTAGGACCAATGAAACATGACTTGCATCCATGCATGACTAGTTCTTCCCATAATAGCAAAAGGCAACATGCAAAAGGAATCCCATGATTCAGGGAGATATTTTTAGTAGCTAAGAGTTACATGCAATGTTGTTATAGAAGTTTCCCTCTAAGTGTCGTTTTTTCCTAGATTTGTGGCATGCGCGTCATGAACCCAAACTTATTTATTCGATGCATTAAAGATCATTATTTCACATCGATATTGGAGCTCTGACATCACACAACACATCCAGGACTCTTCGACACATTCGGCTCAGCTATTCATTGGTAAGTGGTGTCAACTTATCTTTTTCAACATTTCTATCGCTTTTTGTGTATTCGCTTGTATGAGTGTCCTTTGCTTGATTTCTTTGAATTCTTGTTGTCTTTTACATGTATAATCACTTATCCTAGCTTTGTTTCAGTTTTTGTTGGGATCTCACTGCTGTCACATGCATGAAACTATTTTGCATGAGCGTTCGCCCAACTGGTGAACTGCTTCACCCACATTCATGTTGATCTATCTACTGAATCTTTCATTCATGTTTTGCATGCACTATCAAACACTTCAAATATCACTTAGTGTCGCTATGCATTCACTATCTTATTTTCTTCCAGTTTACCTTTGGCAATTTGGGCCAACCTTGCCCTACCCTTTGCCTTACTGAGATTGCTTTGCGTAATGTGTGAAGGAAGGCTCTGGCTTCCTCTCCAAAAATCTGTATTTTTTCCCAGCACTAACCTCCATGAATGTTGTGTGCATTTTTGGAGGACAATGAATACTACCCCAGGAAATTGCGCAAATATGTATGTTGGCCTACAATCCTTTCCAGCTGGATTTTCACATTGCGCAATACCAAGAGCCAGTTTAGATTGTGCATTCCGCAGATCCAGCAACTAGTCTTTCCTCCCAGAAACCCAAACTAGCTTTTGTGTAGTTTTAGGAGCCAATTGCCTAGCCTCCCAGGAGAAATTGTGCAATCTTGCTCATCAGTTTCCCAGGTATGTGTTGTGTCATTCCCCAGAATTTTATTTGTTTTCGCTGACAGATTTATTGCCATGCATGTTTCTTGCCTTCAAATCTTTCAGCTATTCATCTGTCTCAATGGATTCCAAGAGAATTAGATCTCTAGACACTAATGGAAATGTATTTGGAGTAGCAGTTGAGAAAATGTCCTCTAGTCTTCCGATCTATGAAGATACAAAGTTGTATCTAGACAAGGACATCAAAATGAAGTGGCAAGAAGTCAATGAAACGTTCGCATGAACTTTTGCAGAATACCTCAAAGACTGTAAGGTGTACGTGAACATTCACAAGTCTAGCTTATACTGACTTGCATGTAGATATCATGTGTTCCCATGCGCGGACGTGTTACATTGGATCATCTCTCACACTAACCTTGACAGGATGACCTTAAGCAGTGTCAGTGGGACGAAGCTTGTAGCCTTCTGGGAACATGATTATGATGAGATGTATTAGATGTCAAAGCCCGTGACTATCATGGAGACTCCATTTAGCTTACCCAACAATAGCATTAACACTAGAGACATTTTGAAGGATTGGGTAAAGGAGCCAGCTCATTTGAGGATGACACCCAACTAGGTCTATAAGACAAACACACTAAAGAAGGCGTACCAATACTTGATCATATTTTTTTTTTTACTCTCTGGACAAGAAAGCACAGAAACCTTCCCAGATATTTGGGTAGTTGTGTTGGACCAAGTGGCTAGAGAAGGAAAACCATGTAAATGGTATGGCATACTGGCTCATCAGCTAAAGGAGCAAGTCACGAAGGCTCGACAGTCACCTAGATGTGCACATGCAGATATTTACCTGTCCACCTACATCCTGGATGTAGTCTATGCCCAACATGAGTTCCCGGGCTTGGAGTGGGCATGGTCACTAATGATGATTGTTGTGAACACATATTTCAAGTTGTTGTCTGAATGTAGCTTCAAAGGAGTAATCACATGGTTGTCTGATCATTTTGTCATCCCTTTGCACAAGATGATATTCGAGCAAGATCCACCCTACATGTCAAAGGAAGCAATGGAGGCACTGATAGGTATTCCATATTAATATGGCTCACCATCCAACACTTTCATCCGAATGTTCAGTGTGGAGATACCTCCACATGTTGTGCCAAAGTTTGCCTTGGACGTACTTGTCATGCAAGAATTAGCCTATCACATCTCGACAAGATTGATAGCTAGACTGTAGCAGAAGAAGAAGGAACCTTGGTCCACTCTTCCATTGCGGATTGGGTTATATGAGATCCAGAGTATCAAGCAAGGGGATGTCAAAGTGGAAGTGATGAAGAAATACCCGTTCAACCTCTGAAGTTATAATCCATATGACCCACAATGCATTGCGAAGGATCACTGCATGAGAGTTGAGTTCAATTGGATCTACAAAGCATTTCATTGGACTGAGGAGGACCCATGGAGATACTGCTATAGTTTCTCCAGACCCAATGAACTAGTCGGATTCATTGTGGAGTGGTTAGCGAAGCAGCGTGAAGCGACATCATATAGAACACCAGCAGTAGCAACAATAGCAGTAGTGGTAGTAGAGCCAAGCATACCAGTGCATGACAAAGGGAAAAGGAAGATTGTCGATCACCTAGAGGAGGAACAAAGATGCAAGTTTTGAGCAGATCCACATGTAGAGAAAGCAACTATGGCTATAGAGGCAAAGAGGCAACAACGCAGCAAGTGGATCGCATAAAGGAAGATGGATAAGAAGAGAATGGAAGAAGTAGAGAAGAGTTGCATGAGTTGAGGCAGCAACTCTAGAAAAAACAAGAACTGCACCAAAAGGAGGGCGAAGTGCAACAACAACAAATACAATAGGGAGTGCATCACGTGAAAATAGACGAAGCAACACCCTTACAAGTAGTTGATTCATTTGAACATCTCGCATCGGGGGAAAAGGGTGAACCATTGCAGGGGTAAGACTTGTCTCATGAGATAGAACATGCACTTGAATAGTTGGATGCAGACATGGAACAACAGGAGTTGCAACAGGACACCGACCTCAAGCCTTAGCACAAAGAGGTCGACTCACCTACTTTAATTCATCTAGAAGGAGAGCAAGTCTCGAATGACCAAGGAGGCACTGAGATCCTTGGTGATCAGCTAGAATAAGAGATGCACAACATTTCGTTTGATGAATCCCAACATAGAGTTGTGCAGTCTCACAAAGTGCTAACTCCAAAGGGTCAAACATCCCCTATACAAGTTGAAGAATAATGTGCGCAAGCATCCAACTACTTTAGTCGATGCAACTATAGTGTATGCTAAAGCCACTAGCACAAGTGTTCATTTTCTTCTAGCTGAGAATGAATGAATGGCGAAGGAACTACAAGTCACCAAGCAAGGAGGAGACTTGGTGACAATGTTCGCCTGAGCTGAACTGAAGAAGGAAATACTAGATGAAGTATTGTCCTTTGACATAGTTATACAAGCATTGTACTCAAAGTTTGGTACTGTTCACAAGGGGGTCATCCATCTCAATTGATGGCAACAGCTATGTGCTAGGAGATCATGCATCTTGAAAAACATACATGTTGATGTTGATGACATGCAAACATGAACGATGAATTACAAGGGAGCCCCACTTCACTTACCAAAGATGATGAGGCCAAATGCGATTGAGTTGAAAGCACATATCCAGAGTTAGATCCAGAGTTATGAGGATGTCTCGCAACTCATCACTAGCATATAGGCTTCCCATGCACAAGCATTCAAGAGTCTGGATGTTGTGGTGTGCACACATGCAATCCCATCACTTGGGACTCTCACCCAAGTGAAGACCAAGTGATGTAGAAGCATCCGACACTCTTAATTAAATGAGGAATCCAAAGAGGAGCAAGGAGGACGACATGGACCATTGGAACTAAAACAGGGGACATTTCTGTTTAAAATAGAGTTAGTTTGATGGAATGGATAAGTCTCTAGAAGACTTAATTAAATGTAATCTGCCATGCATGTGATTAGTTGAGAGATTTGAGGAAAGGATGTGATTGGATCCTTCATAGTGATTGATCTAATGTTTCCTTATATATATTTATATATATGATGAACCTGCATGTTCGACAGAGACAGAGAGTAATATAGAGTGGGAGACAGAGTGAGCAAAATGTAATAGAGAGTGAATAATGGGAGCTATGTAACAGAGATAGATACAATGTAGTTGAGAGGGAGAACTTGTACCTAAGGCTGAAATTCCTTAGCTTGTAATCATATCGTGTATAATATAAAGTGTCTTCAGTGTGAATTTGTGCTTGTGTATTACTGTATAAATAGTTTGTGTGTGTGTATTTCATATATAGAGTTGAATCCAATGTTGTAGGTTCGATATACCATTGATCACTGTATGAATCGATGGCGATCTAAAATGTCAATTATATGAGCATTCTGTGTGAAGGCAGAGTGTGGCAGGAACCCTGGATGAGGCATAAATCCATCAAAACAAGTAGAATATCAATGGTGTAGGCGACTAAGAACGAGAACCATTGACCATTTAGGTCAATGGTCATCGCATGACATAGATGTGAGGCTGTTATGCAACAAAAGAAATTTTAAAAGGTGGTAAATGGATTTTCGGGTGGCCACAAAACCATGAGTGGTAAAAAGGAGTAGTCACCTGATTCCACTCACCAAGTGACACGTAGTAGTGAGGAGGAGAGAGGAAACTACTTTTCGGGCGATTAATCCTTGTGCTTGTTGTCTACCTGAAATTGTGAACTATTAGATCCATTGAGTGTAGATCGACAGTGGAGGATCAATGGACTGGTTGAGACTTCGGAGTGAATATTGACCATTGGATCGTAGGATACAATGGATAGCAGAGATTGATTTGATCAGTGATCGGCGATCGAGGAATGTGAAGGACAGTGCAGTGGAAAGGCAAGGGATGGAGAGAGCGAACCCATCGATATTTATGATCATGGGTGTACTATTATTTGAAGTCCAGCCTTATGTGTTTCGGGTCAGGTTTCCATGTTTCCATGTGTATTCCTTTGTATTGCATTAAAGTGATGTGGTCCCAGTTTTTAAGGGAAAAATCTGAATAAGTGTATGGTCCGGCCTTAAGGCCAAAGCACTATTTAAACCCTTCTGATAGGTTTGTGGGCCATAACCCACAGGCCTCAGGATCAAAATTTCCAAATTAAAGGGGAGATTGGTATACCCCAAAATCTCCTTTCATCACCAAGAAGCAGGTCCGACTTGAGCTTGACTCATACTTTGATGAGTTGATGCTCATTGCCAGTAGCCTAGACTTGCCTATGAGTGTAGACATCGTGCACAAGTATGTTTCTAGTCTAGCCACATTGAAGACAATGATGTACATGCTTTCAGATGAGTTGGATCGAGAAGCCTGAGAATTGTACCCAAATGCTATGGTGGCGAAGGTCAAGTTTTAGACGGATGTCACCGCGGAACACATAGACACTGTTAGAGATTATAGAGCTTTGCATCAATATGTTATTGTTGATTAGCATGAGAATGTTGAGCAATTGGATTTCTATAGTTGTCTAAGTCTGAGTGATGTCTAGTTTGGCTTTCTCAAGCCATTATGTTCACATGGGTAGATGTGCATTGTAATGTTTAGTCATGTCAAGTGGAAGTCAAATGTCAATAGTGAATGTAATAGTCATAGAGTAGGTGAAGAGTCATGAGGGTAGTTGAACAGTCACAAAGGGGAATGTCAAGGGTCACCCCACCCTTTGCTATAAATAGTCCCTCATAACTCATTGTATAGGATTTTGGTTAGCCAAGCTTCTGATAAGACTATCCTGGAAAGAGCTTGGACAATATTATAATGCGCGTTGGCTTCTCCACTTCATGGATCTATTTCATCTCTTTGGAGGAGCAAGTAGATGTGGCTGTAATGTTCCACTGATGGGGCTAGCAAGTTTACATGGATCTATTGAATGACTGGAACTTCCAATTCTTTATATGATAATAGCCAACACATTTTCATGCATATGTTGTTATTGTAGTTGGACTATTTTGGTTTCCTTAATGATATATGTTGTTTAACTTACATATTTGTTCATGAACTAATTCTTATGAAATTATATGAATCTTATTGCAAATGTGTTGTTGGTTTAACCATCACTTTGGATTTTTGACTGCTCTACTTTATAGCTTGTGATGCCTCTTCACTTGTGTGGTCCCTTCCTTGCTGAGTATTGATACAAGTTGTCAAGGGGAACACTCATCCCACCCCCTTTGTGTTAGAACCTCTCATGCGCTTTCCTTGATTCACTGCAACAGTCACACCCTTGCTACTGGTAGGGTTATCTTACTTTCCTCTGTTTGACATCATGGTCAAGGAATTACCTTACGAACCACTATTGGGACTCCTACACCAAACATTCTGAGGTATAATTGGGACTTCTTACCGAGGAGATCCCGGTGACATGTTGGTGGGTCCAACACCATCAACATTTCTGGTGCTAGAAGGATGCCCTAGTGACAAGCTGTGTCCTCTCATCTAGTTTTGAACCTTTGCTTACCATTCATGGAGTCTTACACTCTTCTTCCTCCACGATGTTTCTCGAATTGTGACGATGTCTCCATCACGAGGAAGTTTTTAGATTTCTTGTCCACTTTCACGTATTATGGCGAAGGCAAAGTTGTTTGGCCTCAGTACTTACATGAATTTCTTTCGATGCTTCATGAGGACAATAATTTTTCTGATGAACATGTTGGTTTACTACTTACATACACACTTTGTGAATCTCCACTTTGTTGGCTGCTTAGTCTACTGGCTGATAGCATGCACTCTTTTGAGCACTTCTATGATATCATTGAAGAAATGTTCTATCATTTTGATCTAGACCATCTTGACCGAAAACTATTACAGCAATGGAGGTTTCCGTATGAATCAGTTATTGATTTTTGGTAGCACTTCCGTGACCTGCAGTTTCAAGCTCCGAGGACCCAGATGAAATTTTATTATCTTTGGGACTAGTTCGAGTATTGCCTTATGAAATCTACTCGTCCCAAGAGAAAGTTTGAAATCAAGCCTCACTCAACATTCTTCATTTATGGAGCCGCGGAATCTCATTTGGATGTGATTACTGTCTCGACTGATTGTCTACCTCCCTCTAATTAAATAGCTCCACCACTTCCTAGTGATGTTGAATAACATGCTCACACACTCATTCATCCTTCACATTCTCCCAACATCACTTCACTCAAATTTTGCACAAATTTGTTTGTGAGTCCTTTGAGTTCTCATATGCATTATGTTCTACTACCTTCATCTTGACATTTGGGTGTTCCTCCAGATGATGATGTCTTGTGTTTGTCCAATCTAGACTCTTCACTTGTTGTGAACGAGGAACATCCTATTGGCGAAGTTGGTGTTGCACAACCAACATGTGTTGTCATTCATGAAGAGTATGAGTGGGAGCATGAGAATCAATGCTCAATGAAGGATGACTCCCTTTTGTTTGAGCCCACTACGTTCTTTCCAAACATCTTTGGTGAACCTACCATCCAAGAATTTGCATGCGTGTCATCATCCACAGATGCACCCATTGTTGATCACTCACAGGACTCGCTGGATGTTGGTCCATCATTCGAAAATGGAGAAGATAAGCTATTCATTGAAAATCCAATTGATCTTTTATCTCACTTTCCTGGAAACATAGAGGATGAGTTTTTTCACTTTTAATCTACCCCTCTGTTTGATACATCTAATCATGAGGATCTCGATGAAATCATTGATTTTTATGATCATGGTGGTCGTGATCCCTTTGTTTCCATATTTTCTCATGATCATGACTCTATCACAGTTAAGCTTTTGAAGCCAACAGTTTATGATAATATACCTGATGATGAAGTTGAAACACCGAAGACTATCAAGGCACTTTAGCCCAAGCTGATGGTTATGTCAGGTCCTCGCTCTCTTGGGGTTAGTCTCACTTTCGATCGTGAAATTTTTCAATCAGTCAAGGCTCCTCATCACTCATCTGTATGCATTGAAGATCCATCTCACACATGGATCACATCTCCTCCACTTGAACTACACGATCCCATCGCTCATGCATTGGAGGAATCTTACGCTGCAATCACGCGTCTACGACACAAGTTATCTTTGTTTCTTTTGTTTGCTTGCATGTCTCAGTCAAGAGTGTGATGATGCATCAAACTTGCACATAGTGTCATGCACCACTATGATAAGTCCACATACTCCTTGTCATATACTTGCACTCACTTATGTCCTATGGGCACTGTCAAACACGAAGTTTGGTTGTCTTCATTGTTATATCTTTCTTGTTTGTTGGTTCGTACAATTGGGTTTCTCACAGACTAAGCCTTCACCAACATGGGTATACAAATGCACGGGTGCCTTCATTGGAAATATCACTTCACATGACCAAGCCTAGGCACCTTTAGTGTAGGAGTAGGAGTAGTGTTTTCCGTCTATCATTTTGCTTGCATGCTTGTTCGCTTATTCACTTTGTTTGCTTGTCTATCTACTTTCTTTTCTTCTTACTTGCTTTGATTTCACTTTTGCTTCTGCTTTTGCATTTGATTTGATGTTTATTAATTTTCTTGTTTTCGTTCGTAGGTTAGTTTTGCATGAAACCATGTATGACTCTTGAAACAAGTTGGGTGAAGTACAAGAGGGCTTGTACAACTATCATTACTTGGTTATTTGTCATCCTACCTCTGTATGAAGATCTTGTTACTTTCAATCCATGATATGTCAAAGAAAAATATGTATTGTTTGAGGTTAACCTAGGTGAAAACACAACGCTTGTGTGCTAACTAGTGTCACCTTCTCTAGTCAGTTTTTTTTGGGTTAACCCTTGTCAGTTTAGTCAGGTAGACTAAGGTGAGGGGGAAAACCTTGACAGGCACATCAGAGGGATAATAAACTACCTCTCTACTAGAAAAATTGCTTCTGCTCTACATAAGTTGGGATCCATCTTATACCTTTGAATTGAATAAGTGTTATGCACAGTTGAAAAATGAAAAATGAAAAATATTAAAAGTCAAAAAATTCAAAATTCAAAATGAATAAAGTGAAATAAGAGAAAGGGTTCCTGGGCAGGGAGGTGATGTAAGTAACTTTGTCGGGGTACTGACTAGCCTTGCTGATAGTGGAGCCATGCTTGTGCTCCTATGTGAGTCCACCGCGGTACTGTTTGGGCCTACTAGCAGTGGAGCAATAGCAGAGATGAAACTAAAACTTTGACGACTATAATACTTGTGCAACTATATACCCCTCAACCCCAATCAAAACAATTATGTTGCCTTGGTTGTGTCAATCAACCGGGAGGTGGGCATATGCTACATCATACAATCAATCTAGTGTGGGACCAAGATGAGCTGAGAACTGAACAATACTTATGGAGGTGTTAGACTTGCTTTTCATGAACAATGTCCATTCAAAGAGCTGGAGTTCTACTAGTGTGTCACCAAGTGTTGTAGCGGCTACAAACACCCTCCAAAAGTTTTCCTTAGCACATTTTGTAGCCTCCCTACCAACCTTACACAAAACTTTGTCTTACTTCCTCAAGTACACAAGCCTTAGTGTTTTTCATGCACAAAGGCAGCCTTTCGAGCATGGATTGATGCATTCCCCTCATAGGACGTTCATCCAGACTTGGTCCAGCTGCAGACTGAGAAGCTTCCCCTTGAAAATTGTTTATTTCTAGAGGGAACTAGCCTTCCCTCCAAAAATTGCACAATCCTCTCAGGCAACCTGTTATGCTATAGGATTGCATAATCCTACGAGTCAACACTCCCAGCAAGATTTGTGCAAATTTCCCCAGTAGGGCTGCTCAGCCTAAGATTTGTGTAAATATGGGAAATAGTCATCTACTCTGCCTAGAAATTATGCAATCCTCCTAGACAGTCAACCTAGCTCCCAGCTAGGAATTTTCATTTTTCCCAAGGAGTTGAGCATCTGCATGCATGAGCAGTCTAGTTGACTACTTGCCCGGGATCAAGGAAACTTGACTTGCATGCATGTCAAAGCTCGTGACTGTCATGGAGACTCCATTCAACTTATCCAATAGTAGTGCTAACTCCAGAGACATTATGAAGAATTTTGTAAAGGAGCCAGTGCATTTTAGGATGACACCCAACCAGGTCTGTAAGACAAAGATACTAAGGAAGACGTAGTAATACTTGTTCATATTTTCTTGTTGACTATGTGGCAAAGCAAGCATGGATACCTTCCCATAGAGTTGTGTAGTTTCATTGGACCAAGTGGCTAGAGAAGGAAAACCATCTAACTGGTCCAGCATACTGGCACATCAGTTGAAGGAGAAAGTCATGAAGGCTCGACAGTCACCTGGAGGTATGCATGTAGAGATTTACATGTCCACCTAAAACCTAGATGCAGTCTATGCCCAACATGAGTTCCCGGGCTTGGAGTGGGCATGATCATCGGTTGAGACTACTATGAACACATATTTCATGTTGTTGTCTAAATGCATCTGCAAAGGAGTAATCACACGACTCTCTGATCATTTCATTGTCTTGGTACAAGATGATATTCAAGAAATATCAACTCTACATGTCGAAGGAAGAAATGGAGGCACTGATAGATATTGCAAATTGGTATGCCTCACCATCCAGCACTTTCACCTGAATGTTCAGTGTGGAGATGCCTCCGCATATTTTGTGAAAGTTTGCCTTGGATGTACTTGTCATGCAGGAAGTAGCCTATTACATCTCGGTAGGATTGACAGCTAGACTCCAGTGGAAGAAGAAGGCACCTTGGCTAGCTCTTCCATTATGGATTGGGTTATATGACATCTGGAGTATCAAGCAAGTAGATGTTGAAGCCGAAATGATGAGGAAATACCCGTTCGACCTCTGAAGTTATAATCCATATGACCCACATTGCATTGTGAAGGATCACTACACACGAGTTCAGTTCAATTGGATCTATGGGGCATTTCATTGCATCGAGGAGTACTCATGGAGATATTGCTACAATTTCTCGAGACCCAATGAACCAGTCAGATTTGCTATGGAGTAGTTAGTGAAGCAGCGTGAAGTGGCATCATAGAGAGCATCAGTAGTAGCAGCAGTAGTAGTAGTGGCAGTAGATCCAAGCATACCAATGTGAAACAAAGGGAAGATTATGATTTTTGATCGCATGGATGAGGAACAAATATGAAAGTTTTGAGCAGATCCACTTGTAGAGAAAGAAACTATGGCTATAGAGGTAAAGAGACAACAATGAGACAAGCGAATCACGTGAAGGCAAATGGATAATAAGAGAATGGAAGAAGCAGAGAAGGAGTCACATGAGCTTAGGGAGAAACTCTGGAAAGAACAAGAGTTGCGCCAATAGGAGAGCGAAGTAGAACATCAACAGATACAACATGGGGTGAATAACATGCAAATAGTCAAAGCAATGCCCGTACAAGTAGTTGATTCATTTGAACAGCTTGCATTAGGAAAACATGGTGAACCATTGCAAGGGAAAGACTTTTCTCATGAGATATAACATGCACTTCAATAGTTGGATGCAGACATGGAGAAGTAGGAGTTTAAACAAGACATCAACCTCATGCCTCACCACAAAGAGGTCGACTCACTCGCTTCAATGCATCTAGAAGAAGAGAAAGTCTTGGATGAGCAAGGAGGCACTGAGATCCTTTGTGATCAGCCAGAAGAAGAGATGCATGAAATCTTGTTTGATGAATCCCAACATAGAGTTGTGTAGTCTTGCAGAGTGTCAACTTTGGATGATCAAACATCCCCTGCATAAGTTGAAGAATGAGTGATCATTAGTAATGTGTGCAAGCATCCAACTGCTTTTCTCGATGCAACCAGAGTGTATACCAAAGCCACTAGCTCAAGTGTTTATTTTCTTATAGTTGAGAATGAGTGAATGGCGAAGGAACTACAGGTGGCCAAGCAAGGACGAGACTTGGTGATAATGTCCACCTGAGCTGAACTAAAGAAGGAAATACTAGATGAATTATTGTCCAATGACACAGTTATGTGAGTATTGTACTCCAAGTTTGGTACCATGCATAAGGCGGTCTTCCATCTTAATGGATAACAACAGTGATATTCTAGGATAGCATGCATCTTGATGAACATACATGCTTATATTGATGACATGCAAACATGAATGATGAATTACAAGGGAGCCTCACTTCACTTGCTAAAGATGATGAGGCAAAATGCGGTCAAGCTGAAAGCATGTATCCGGAGTCAAATCTGAAAAACTATGAAGACCTCCCACAACTCATAAATAGCATACAAGCTTCCCATGCACAAGTATTCAAGAGCATAGATGTTGTGGTGCACACACATGCAATCCCATCACTTGGGACTCTCATCCAGAGGAAGACCAAGAAGAAAGTCTGACTAGAGTTTCACTTTTACTTCGACAAGTTGATGCGTATCACCACCAACCCAAACTTGCCTATCAGTGCATACATCATGCACAAGTATGTTCCTGGTCTGGCCACATTGAAGACAATGATGCACATGCTTTCAGAGGAGTTCGATCGAGGAGCTTGAGCATTGTACCCAGACGTTATGGAGGCAAAGGTTAGGTTTTAAAAGGATATCACTATGGAACACACAAACACTATGAGAGACTACAAAGCTTGGCATCAATATGTTACTATTGATCAGCATGAGGATGTTGAGTAGTTGGACATCTGTAGTTGTCTAAGTTAGAGTGATGTCTAGTTTGGCTTGCTCAAGCCATTGTGTTCACATATGTACATGTGCATTATAATGTCGAGTCATGTCAAGTGTAGGTTAAGTTTCAATAGTGAATGTAACAGTGATAGAGTAGGTGAAGAGTCACGAGGATAATTGAACAGTCAGAAGGGGGAATGTCAAGGGAAACCCCACCCTTTGCTATAAATAGTCCCTCATTACTCATTGTGTAGGCTTTTAGTCAGCCAAGCTTCTGATAAGACTATCTTCAAAAGAGCTTGGATAGTATTATAATGTGCCTTGGCTTCTCCATTGCACAGAGCTAGTTCATGTCTTTGGAGGAGCAGGCAAATGTGGCTATAACGTTCCACTGATGGGGGTAGTAGGTTTACATGGATGTATTGTATGATTGGGACTTACACTTATTTATATAATAAAAACCATGATATTTTCATGCATATGTTGTTATTCTAGTTGGATTGTTTTGGTTTCCTTAATGATATATGTTGTTTAACTTACGTATTTCTATATGAACTGATTCGTATGCAATTATATGAATCTGGTTGCAAATGGGTTGTTGGTTTAACCATGATATTGGATTGTCGACTACTCTTCTTTCCAGCTTGTGATGCATCTTCACTCTTGTATTCCCTTCCCAGCTGAGTACTGATACAAGTTGTTAAGGAGCGCACTCATCCCACCCCCTTTTTGTTAGAACCTCTCATGCACCTTCCTTGACTCACTGCAGCGGTCACACCCTTGCTACTGACAGAGTTATCTTACTTGCCTCTATGCGAAATTGTGGTCAAGGGACTACCTTATGACCCACTACTCAGAATCCTACACCAAATGCTCTGAGGCCTAATTGGGACTTCTTACCGAGGAGATCCCCTTGACATGTTGGTAGTGTTAGGTATTCACAATTTTGAATTGGCTATGGTTAGTCTTGTAATATTGTACATACTTTTTCTTTTTGCAAAATGTCTTCCATATTAAAAATTAAAGAATGTAAAGAAGTTATGTCCTAAAATAATAATCAAAGGACAAAAAGAAAGAAAAAATATCAAAAAAGTGAAAAATATGAACCCCAAAAGGAAATAAAAATAGATCATGAAAGTGTGCAAATTCAAATGCCACTCCCATTTTTTTACTTTTAAAATAAGATTGTGTGTAGCTTGTCAAAAATGCCACAATCCATGACAGTCAAATAGCTTAATCTTGACTCATTCATGCTTTAAAATTCATGTTGATAGATAGAGAATAAAGATCTAGCCAAACTGTTTAACCTTGGAGGATCAGTAGTTAGGTAGAGAATAAGAATGAGCTCATCAGTTTAATCTGAACCATTGGAAGCTATAGGGTTAGAATTAGATAGTTTTCTTATTAAAAGAAAAGGAAATAAAGGGTCAACAAGCTCAAATGCACCCATTGAAATGAAGAAAAAATGTTAGCGTTAATAAAGGGTAGGTAGGAGAAGTTGTGCAAATTTCACAAGGTTGCTAAGTCAAAACCACATTTATCATGCTTAATCCTATGTTCCATGTGTAGGAGGATTTGAGAGAAAGAAATGATATTCACCAAGCTTGTTTAATAATTTCCCCTCATTTCACTACACCCCCACATATTTATTTGCTAATTTACCCCATTATCCCTTCATTACTTATAAATACCCTTCCCCCTCATTTTGACCTCTACCCCTTGATTTCACACATTCCCCTAGATGTTACCCTTTAGAAATCATTCCCCCTTCCCAAAACCCCTCTCCCTAGTGTGAAACCCATTTCCCATTACAAATATCACTTTTCCCCCCTTATTAATTTCCTTTCCCTGCTTAAAGACCCATAAAAACCCTTTATCCTAAGTTTTCATTTCCTATGCCCTCGCATTTTGTAATTAACATCCCCAGTTTATATTTCCCGACACCCTTTTTAACCCATCAACCCTTGGCGCAAATAAAAAACCCCGCCATATAACCCATGGTCCCACCTTATTTACCCGTTTCTTATATTAAAAAACTGACATTATTCGTTAATTAATTACATTTCTTTGTAATTAAACCACGGGCCTGGCTGACCACTTTCCCAACTTCATCCGTGCAACTCAACTATGTGATATCCCTCCAATCTCCTACCCCCAAACCCAACGGTGTATAGCCAAATCACACAGATTCACTGTTTGACTATTAATAGCCCGAGAGAATGCAAGATTCGTGGTTTTGGCTGGGCACTATTCTGCTATGTGACAACAACATGCTACATCACGTGCTCGCGAAAAATACCACTCACCATCCAAAAGTGGAGTGATGGTGCACAAAACCACCTCCCTGCCTAAACTGAAAGCTGCCCACTGTTCATTTAATAATTTTTGCGCCAAAATGTGACCGTTATTAGTTAAAAGGCTGAAAAAGCCCCAATTCACTCTTTTAATTTGTTTTCACTGTAAACCTCTCCTAAGCCATTTGTGACACCTTGAACCTCTAAGAAACCAATTCAGCCACTTTTACCACTTGGAGACACTATGGACACCCAATTGAAGCAACATATAATAGGGTCAAGCCTCAGTACCCTCTGCAGCTACCACAGAACCCAATCTGCACGCAAAATCACCAATTTTCAGGTATTCTTGGAAAAAACTAGAACGACCCTTGAATTTGAAAAAGTAAGTTATAATTGAATGATTAATTAATTGAATTAATTATGAAACCTTCCCAAACTGAGAAGAAACCTTCCTTAATTGAAAAGAAACTTACTGTACATCCCAAACCCTTTTTCATAGAATGTAATTACCCTGCCACTGTTATAGAGTTTCTAAGCCTCACTCCTTAAACCACTGAAAGCCTAATTCAATTTAGTAAACCCAATTATGGCTTCCCAAACCTCTTTGGACATAAGACCCCTGCAAACCCCTCACTTGGATATTGACCACCTTGCATTAGCAGACATATACTTCCAAGTTAAGGACAATGCTTCTGCTGCCTGCTGGTCACTTTAATTGCTTTTAAAATCTTCGGTCGCCTTCCTCAGCAATGACACCAAAATGTTGGTCACTTTAATTGCTTATTAATTAAACAGTCGAGTGCCACATAAATTGTCAACTCGAGAAAGTCCGATTATTTCAAAGGTGACTACGTACTGTATGTACTCAATTTTAATAGCACTAAAAAGATGTAGTATAAATAAATCACACTGTTAAATCTTTACTCTGTGTTACAACAGTTATAATCTATTGCAAGAATCGAATAAGAAATGGATAATTAATTAAAAAGAATAAATATGCAAAAGAAAACAATGGCTATCCTGTAACAAAGGATCAAGAACCTATCCCCATAGTAGGAACATTCAGCACCTGCCTCTATTATCCAGTTCACCAATTCACTCTGTAAATCCTAATCACCGGTGAGGCACTCATGTAACAACATCAATCGATTAAAAGAGAAACAGAGCTTTAGTAAAATAACTTCAGAATCCGTATTGGTTAACAAGGTATGAACATAAATCACATGTAACACACAACAGAAAGGAAATGGGTGAATCTTGTGATGAAGGTGGGCCCTATCCTTCTCACAAGATTCCTCGTGACATGGAAACTAAGATAAAATACTCAGAACAAAACTTTATTCATCTGTCAATACACCATATTACAGAAAAGATTCAGTCCTGTTCCTTCAACTACAATCCTTGTGTTATAGCTTGTTCATCCTATATTTAGATCCCCTCTCTAACGTAGATGTCTCCTCTTTATAGAGGAGACATCTATTACAAAAGATTTTCATTATAGATTCTAGTTCAACCCTTTGTACAGAAATAGGGAAATCTGTTCCCGTCAACAGAATGTTGTTACAGTAATTTAGATTATGAACGTTACGACCAATGTAACAGTTTCTTCAATGATCGATCAAGTTCCTTTGTTGTTGCAAATCTGGTACACAAATCTCAACTGTCTCCTTGAGATTTGCATGCTGTCCTTGTTGTTTCAGCTTCGAGATTCATTCTGTTCCCGTTGTTTCAGCAACTACAAAATATAGTCCTGCCAACTTTAGGTAGTTTCAACAATTGTTCAGCAACTCGATCAACTTCAAAGATCAATTATAAAGATAGCATGATTATGTGTTAGATAATTAAACATATAGCAATGAGAAGAGTTACTGTATACCTTTAGAATGATTGAGTCAAAACACTAGCAAGGGCTTTCAAATATGGGTTGAAAAGGGTAATATTATGACAAAATATAAAGTCAAAGATAGACAATATGGGGTCCTAACACTGCCTACCTACTAAAAATACACTACTGGAGTAAAGACATATTCTTCAACCATAATGATGAAATTCACCTTTGGGAGTCCAATTTTTCTAAGTATTGTTTCCCACAGGTACACCCTTTCCCAGAAATCATCTACTTCTACCAAGCTTTCTACATTCCTAGCCAAAGGGACATTGTCACCCTTGACCAACAAGTTTTACTCACCATTACAGCAGAATCTATAAATCAAATGCTGCAAATCTAGTCAAGTCAGAATGAGACCCCACTTTCAATGGAAGGATTTCTTGACCTCTATACCAAGTTAGATATTCCCAAGAAAGCTCAAATTATTCAAAATTTCCTCATTAAAGAGTCTCTCACTCCAAAAGATAGTCATCCTTATGCTGCCACCATTTTTTTTATAGAGGAAGGTAAATCATTACCATGCTCTCTTGCATTTTAGGGTACACCACACATGAGCATGTGGATGGGATTGTCCTAGATCTCCTTTCTATCTTTTTCCCAGGTGAGCCTCCTGCTATAATGTATAACTATGCTCAGTTCATAGTAGATAGAACGCATGAACAATTCATCACAATACAAAATAAGAGAATTTTGAAGTACTCTTCAGTTTTGTTTCACATGTTCCTCTACTATCAGTCAAACAAGTTTCCAATCAACATTCGGAAGTTAGACACCAAAGGCAGTCCAAGATCAGTCATCTATTGGAAACCATTGATTGAAGAATACTCCATTGTTTTTTCTTACAAAGACATCATTGATTCATTTGTGCATCTTGTTGTAAACATGCTTACCAGTAGCTATCAGTTGAGGATCGGTTAGGAAATCAAAAGGGTTTTACAGTTGGCAAAGAACAGTAAGGTGGAAGACTAGAATTTATACTACCAACACACAGAGATAAGGATAAATGGATGCCAACTAGCTCCCTACAAAATGCCCAAATACCTCCCCATGAGGTTACTTGCATTAGAGTACTTTAGGAAGATTATAAACTCTGATGAAGTTAACATCCTAGCAGCCAAGAACAAGACTCAATTCAAAATGAAAAATCAATTGGGCCCCTTTATTTGTAACAATAGCAAAGCTAGACCAGAGGTAGATAAGACTCTACAATAGGTGAAATTTAAGAATTGTTTTATGTCTCAATATGAACCTCATGGAGTCATAAATAAACTAAGGTGAAATTGGGCCCTTTCATACATCATCCTAAGCTAGACATTGAGAGATTTCCAACGAGTCTGAATCGTTGGAAAACACTTTGATAAACGTGGCCAATGCTATAGTTCACGTGGAGAATACATTAATTGATGAAGAAAAGAAAATTGATACTAGTTCTCTTCTGCAAGTTCTAGGCCTAGGAGAGAAAATGAATATTCCTCATCTTTTACAGACTCGAGCAAATGAAGAGAGAAATGCAAAGAGGACTAGGGAAGAAGGTTCTAGTTCAGCCATGGAAAACATAGATGAATAATTTGAGATTAGTTACACAAAGAGGCCCAAGCTTAATCCTGTAACTAAACAAAAAGACACCTTTGACTCAGTGGAAATCACTGACACTGACACCATGGTGGGAAGGAGCAAAATACTAGTAGCTTCAAGAGAAACACACCATCCCTCTACCTCAAACACCCAACTTATTGAGAGAAAGCTCAATGGTGAGGTCTCTTCATTCTCTAGGCCTGTGGATAAAGAGAAAGATATTAAGGAGAGGTACAAGGAACTTAAGTTGAGGAATGAGAAATTGAAGGCTAAGACTTATGCCCAATATTTCAAGCAGACACTTGCAAATCAAAACACATTAATGTCAGCTTTTGACATCAAAAATAGGTAAAATGCAGATGACATTTGTACAACCTATAGTCCAGTAGCCAAGATCATCAACTAACTATAGGAAAACAAATTTTGAGGTTTTTGCCAGGGATATTCATCCCATTGACGAAATTGAGTTTCACCAATAGGCAGGTGAGATGATCTATTCCACCATGATAAATAAAGCTATGACTACACATAAGGTTCAAAGTTCATTAGATAATACCACTACACAGTACGAGCTAGAAAAGGCCTCCTCATAGGCCAAGGACAATAGAATCAAGTCACTGAAAGACTTGGTAATTGAGCTTGTACATGATACCAATGATGTCAAGGTTGCAGAGAAGTTAATAAAGAAAAAGAATGAGGATATTGTTTCTCTCAGAAAGCATATGAAACTACCTCATTTAGAGCACCCATAGACAAAAGAGGTCTTAGAAAGGCAAACACATCAGGAGGAAATGATGGACCTTGTTTTACAACTTAGTGACCAATTGAAAGAAATGGAGAAGGAGTTTGACAACTTAATACAACTGAAACAGGCTAGCATTGAGATTGCCACTACCACTGTCATTCCAATAGTCACTAAAATAGTATCATCCACCTTGGTAGCTTCATTGGCTCCTACAGATCCATTATCTACAACACTACTAACTGCCACAACATCTACATCAGACACAGGTTCGACACCAGTAGCAGCTCAGCCAGGTGATGAGGAAAGTAAATTGGTTAGAGCAATGGAAGACATGCCCATTCAGATCACATAAATAAATAAGATTACGGAAAGGATAACAAGTCTAGAAAACGATAATAATCTTACCCAGATTATGTGCAAGGAAGAAGTTCAGAAGTCAACCAGGTTGATTAAAAGAATGAAGAACTTGGAGAATGAATTGAAATTAAAGGAGCCACTTGGCCAAGCTAAATAATAGTTATGGGCCAATATCATTGAATATGTCAATGATATTTGGCCATCCATTCAAGTAATTTTTGAACAAAATGACTTAGTGAAAGAGGCTATAGAAGCTATTCACAGAGTTAAGGTAGAACTGGGAGACATGCCAGAAGAAGCCACTAGAATAATCCATTTCCTTAACTCCAAAAACAAATATGAATTGCAGGAGCTGGACATAGTTGACAAGACAGGCACAATATTAGAAGTGAGAAATATCGTCACCAAGAGGAATTTAATGATGAACCTTGAGGAAAAATGCCAAACCATGCAATTGGCTATAGACAGGTTCATGGTAAAGTTTGATGTTTTGAGGCAGAAGGTCTGCCAAATACCTTGGCGATAAATGATAAATTAATGCCATAGGAGGACTACAACAGAAGAATCATAGAGGTGGCAAGGGATCATGCAAGTAATTCTTCTATGCAGGGAATGCCTACTGGAAAGGTTCTATATCAAATGTTTGAGAACCTATTTTACCGCCAGCATGAGGTAAAACACCTTTTTGTAAATAGACCCACTTTTTCCAAGTACACAGAAGCATATGAAATTTATAGGAAAATGGTAAATATCACATTACCAGATGCAGACATATGGGAGAAGTTAAATGACTTGCTGTAAAAATGCACAATCAAAATGTAAAAATGCATAGTGAAAGGAAAGTGACAGTTTAGCCAAGTGAAAGAGTATTAGGTAAAGTGTATTAGAGAAAAGTAAAAGTAAAAAGAACAGCCAGCGTGAAGACCAACAATAAGACAGAGAATAAACAACAAAATATCAGAGCATAAAGACAACACAACCAAATAAACAAGTACAACATATATCATTTGAACATCTTTCTCTATCTTCTTGCATGGAGATATTTCTTTATCCTAGATTAATTCCCAAGATAGTTTGGGATATTTTGTAAATTATTTTTGTATAAATACTTCAGAATTCAAAGTATTATATGTGGATTGATATACATTTGTAGAGTTGTACCAATCAAAAACCTGGGGGTTATTGTACCAATTTTTCAAGTCAGCAGACTAAACTAAGTAATAAAGAGATTGCATTACATGATTAATGTGTTGAGCTATTATAGTGAAGTATTTTCTTTTGTCAAATTTGTTAACTTCTTATGTATTTCACAAACTTGCATGTTGTCTAAAGTGAATGAATTAAATGGAAATTTATTTTAGAACTTGTTTAAGTACACTCTGTCTTGAACAATTAATCATTTCCATGTTTTCTTCTGATATCTGGATCTAAGAAACCTTAATTTCTCTCCCATCTCGGTTGACGTATTTCACTTCCTTCATTATCTGGCCTAAGGAACCCTTAATTTCTCCTTGGATCCGATTGAAATGACCTTGGCCATCCAACATTAAGATCTAAAATTACTCAACTACCTTGCCCTATAGACACTAGTTTTAGAACTTGATCCAGTCCTGTTTGCTTGACATTTGACCCCATATCCCAATGGTAAAAGACATCCCTCTGTCCATCTAAGTAAGTGATCCCACCACCAAATCAAAACCCAAATCCAAGTACAATCATAACTAGACTAAAATAAATTAACTAAACAAAGTTAAATCATAAAGAGAGAGCCCTCTCTGAGCATTAGGAAGGCTAGATCCTAATCTCCAAAGTAGTTTTGTGGTTACCTCTATCATTTATTTCCTAACAACTCAAGAGAAATTTTGGAGTGATAACATATTGGCGACCATACAGGGGAGCTCAATCCTCGGTGTAATAAAACTTTAAGGAAACCTTAGAATTCATCTTTTGCACCTTAAGGTCATTTTAGAGTTGTTGTTAAAAAGTTTCAAAAAACAATTAAAAAATTAAAATTCTGGCTCCCAAAAAGACTCACTATACCAGGGAAAATCCAGATCCAAACATTGTAACAATAGTTGATCACCCTGATAGAATTTTAACAAAACCAAAAAAGGTAGAAACTCAAGTAAGTAGTAGCTAGTTAGTTAAAGCAAATTCAATCCTCAAGGAATTATCAAGTTTAGAGGACATTCAGTTTGATTTGTCATTTGAGCTTTCATTGTTAGAACCAAATCAGAAAATTCAATTCATGAATTTGTATTAGACTCTAATTTTATTCAATTCATTGATCTAAAAAGGTGCCTATACATCAAGATTTAGATCAAATTGTTTTGAATAATTTTGATAAACTAGAAGCTTTAACATCAACCTTGATAAGCCATATAGATTATGCATATATTCAACAATCAGTTGAATTAGTTTCCCTCACTGCTTCTACCTCTAAACTTTCTACAGAATATTCAAAAACTGTAAATACACCTTCATTTACTACCACCTCACCTACAATATCCACCACAGTTCATTCCCTTGAACCAGTTCTTCCTCAACTTCCTCTTCAACCAAACAAATCAAGCTCATCTACTTCATCTACACCCACTTCAAGTACTTCTTCTAGCACCACTACTTTGCCCCCTAGTCAAACCAAAATATCAACCATGGCAGAAAGATATGCGCCTTTGGTTTTACCAACCCAATTACATCCCATGCCCCAATATTACCAAAAATAATTATTTTTGTTTCATGCTACTGGTGAATATATTGCCCAACAACATGTGAACAAAATGACTGATTACTTTGAATTCCATGAGATTGATGAGTCTGATGTCCAAATGAGGTTGTTTGCCCAAACATTGACAGGAGATGTTAGAAAATGGTTCAAAGGTTTGCCATCTAATCATACTGAAGATTTAGCTGTTTTTCATAGATTGTTTATTGATAGATGGGAATGAAAGAAAAACCCTTTGCAAATACTATCTAAATATGATAACATTAGAAGAGCTCCTAATGAATCAGTTCAAGATTACTGTACTAGGTTCAATATTTTTTACAATGCAATCCCTGCTAATATTAAACCTCCACTAGACTTGGAATTAATCAAATTCCCTGATGGTTCTGAGACTAATATGTTATACCAATTAAGGGAAAGAAACCATGAAACATTGCAACAAATGCCAAGTAATGTTGTTAGTGTAGAATCCAACCTATTAGCTAAGAACAATAGGATGAGAAACGAGAAAAGAGTTGTCATTAAAGAGGAAACTTCCACTTCTGATGGTAAAATAGATAGTTCAGCAAAGAGTGTAGAAAGGATAATGGATAGATTAGAAAACATGGAAAGAAAAACTCAGTTGGAAAATCAACAACCACCACCAATAAGAAACCCCAACTTTAGGAAAAAAAATCCTAACACTGGAAAAAATGCAATACCAAACCAACAAATTAGACCACCCTTCCAGGAAAAATATGACGAGGGCTCACAAAACCATGAAGAAGAGGATGACACCTAGATAAACCTTTTAGGGATTAAAAATTAAGCTATTGTTTTTCTTACTCAGGAAGAACATAAATTGTACATGCTACAATAATTACAATTAGAATCTGGAGAGTTCTTTGACTTCAAACAAGGATATGAATATGCTACATATGATGTTCACAGATAGTACAACCTTAGAAGCAAAAATAATACTGAAATTCCCACGAAGAAATCAATTCAAACCCAAATGAAAAGATAACAAAAGCTCCTGTGGCCAAAGTTCAAGAAATTCTTCCTGGGGGAACTCAGGAGACTTCTAGCCTAAAAATTGTAGATATAACTTCATTTGAAGCTCAAACTAAAACTATTACTCAAATCATTCCAAATAAGAGAATTCAAAACAAAATTGTTGAGACACAAACTAAATTGCCAAGTACTAAAAAAGAAGATAAAAATACACATACCAGATTTACCAAGGAAGATCTCATACAATTAGGGAAAACTCAATTGCCATTCAACATTAAGACAGAGATAGCCAAGTTCAAAATATCTATTCCTTTGATAGAGCTAGTGAAAAATGAATCATATAGAGCAAAAATCACTAAAACATTAAATATAGGTGGAGGAGAGGATGTTGTAAACTTGAATGATGATCAACCTGAGTTATTGTTTTATCCTGAAGTAAATGGCACACATCAACAGGGGGGTATTCCTCCTTTCTACATAATCTTGAATGTTCATGATAAAATCTTACATAATGCTATGCTAGACTCAGGGGCATCCCATAACTTAATGCCAAAAGCAATCATGGAGAGATTAAACTTAGATATCACCAAACCATAGAAGGACTTGTTTTCCTTTGATTCTAGCCAAGTCAAATGCCTTGCCCTGATTAAAGATTTGTGTGTGACTCTAGTCCAGTGCCCAACAAAGAGTATTGTGATGGACATAGTAGTTGCTGATATTCCACCCAGATATGGAATGTTATTATCTTGCTCATGGGGAAAAATTGCAGGTATCTTTACAGTTAGACATGTCATATGCCACCATCTCTGTTTTTGGTCCACAAAGGAAACTTTACAAAGAAAAATTGATAAAATACATGGTGAGTAGTGTAGAAAACCCACAGAATTTCCCTATTGTACAATTTAGACAATGACAAAAATGAAATCACAGCTGTAGAAGATATATACAAAACACCTGATAGTGAAAAAAAAATTCATGAGTCTCTATGGCATTTAGTTTTTGATGGCTCTATGAATAGATAAGGATCAGGTGAAGGAGTTTGGATTCAAAACATGGAAAATAATCATGCTGAAGGTCATGCATTTAGATTAAACTTTAAATGCACAAACAACATGGTAGAACATGAAGCTCTAATCTTAGCACTACAAATGGTTAGAAAACTTGGAGCCAAGAGTTTCTATCATGGGATTCTCAGAATTGATTATAAAATAAATCAAACGTGAATACTCTATGAATAATCCCAAACTAAGCCAATATAGAGAGACTATCCTAGATTCGATTAAGGACCTTCTGGAAACTGATTTTTCTGCCATTCCTAGGAAACATAATATGCAAGCTCACAATCTAGCCACTTTTGCTAGTACCTACAAATTTCCTTTTCAGCACAACCACCAGTACATTGGAGAAGTAAGACATAAGCCTGTTATACCTGAAAATTTGAAATATTGGCAAATTTTCTCACAAGATTCTCAAATTGATGATTTCATGAATGCTGAAGGAGAATTTCAAAATTGTAATATAGATACAGATTGTACAACACATAATAACATAGATAGTGGGATAGATATGAATGCTTTAGATTTGAATAAACCCACTAACTTCACTAAAATAGAAATAGATAACTTAGAAGAGGTAGAAATAGAAGAAAGAATTAATGATGATCCTCAAATTTTAAACCTTAAAGATAACTTTTTTCCCAAGGGATTAGTCCCATTGGAAGATTTGTTTGACTCAAATAATGTAGCTAGGAAACCAAAAATGGAGCTTTTAAGATCAGATATAGAAGAATGTAAGATAGGAACTGAAGAAAAACCCAAGTTTATCAAAATATGAAAAGCCTTACCTCCAGATGAAAATATTAAATACATAAGTTTGTTCAAAGAATTTCAAGATGTCTTTTCTTGGAGTTATGAAGACCTTAAGTCTTATTACTAGCATAATTCAACATAAGATACATATCAAGGAAGATCATAACCCCTTTAAATAGAAGATTAGGAGAATTAATCCAGTTCTTATGCCATTAATTGAAAAGGAAATAAAAAGAATGTATGATGCAAAAATCATAGCACCAATTAGATATTTAGACTGGGTCTCTAATTTGGTCACTACTAGGAAGAAAATAGGAGAAATTAGACTCTGTGTTGATTTCAGAAACTTAAACAAAGTGTCATTTAAAGACAACTATCCTCTCCCAAAAATGGAGCACATTCCTGAGAGGGTAGTGGGCTCATCCAAAATTTCATTGCTTTATGGATTTTTTGGATACAACCAAATCTTAGTTCAACCAGAGGATCGAGCAAAGACTGCATTTACTACTCCGTGGGGTACTTTCATGTATTTGAAGATGCCTGTTGGATTAATGAATGCAGGAGAAACATTCCAAAGAGCTATGGACATAGGTTTTTCCAAAGAAATCCATGACTTTCTAGTTGTTTACCAAGATGACATCACAGTCTTTTCCAAATCAAATAATGAACATCTAGATCATCTAAGAAGAGTTTTCATTAAATGCAGAAAATTTGGTATTTCCTTGAATCCCAAAAATACACTCTTTGGTCTAGAAGAAGGTAAACTCTTGGGACACATAATATCCAAAGATGGAATCAGAATAGATCCAGCTAGAATAGGGGAAATCTTGAACATCACTTATCCTAGAAACATCAAAGAATTACAGTCATTCTTAGGCAAAATAAATTTTCGTAGGAGATTCATTTCAAACATAGAAGAATTAATTAGAGAACTAAATAACATGTTAAATAAAGATTTAGCATTTAAGTGGATAGTAGAGGCTAAATAGTCTTTTGAGGCAACCAAAGAAGCCCTTACCAGAAATCCAGTCCTCATAAGTCTTGATTTCCAAAAATATTTTATAATATTTTATTTTGCTTCAAAACATACTATTGCAAAAGTCTTGTTGCAAAAGAATGATTAAGATTATGAGCAGCCTTGTTATAGACATATTTGGGCACTGCAACCCCAATACCATATGTTGATAAACCAAGGGCTCTTTAACCCCTAGATGTGTTGTTTCATACCCTAAAGGATCATATTCAACTGATTACATCATTCCCCAAAAGTTCCACCTAAAAAACCACTCAGAACTGGCCAAAATTGGACCATATTAATTGCTCCATTGTCAGGGTGCGATGCATACTAACTCCTACACTAGCTAGGTGTGATGCATACTGAAGAGGCCTTCTATGGGGTGCGATGAACTAGAATGGACAAATGTCTGAGATAGTTTGCTAAGTGGATGCTCGTGGAATCTTCTCAAAACTTCTCCTATGACACTTGCCTCTCTAAATTCACACAAGTATGAGTAAGAGATCCAAGAAATCTCCAAATGGAACCGAGAACTACAAGTGAAATGACACTAATCAAAAACCGAGAGATGACTCACACCCTTGAAAACATCTATATATGGATCCCTCATCTAAGAGATCTAGAGGCTGGAATTTTGTAATTTGTAAGGAAGTGCTATTAGTTTGTCTTTGAGAAGGAGTATTGTATTGTTGGCCTGATCTTGCTTTTCATGAGGTGAAGAGAGCTTTGATGTTAAGAGGATGATACTGGATCAGACAACTGGGTTGTAATTCTGCCTTTGATTTTAATAAAGTTCTTTGAGTTTTCCTCCATACAATCATGTACTTGTGAATCTTGTTATTTGTGAATGCCATTGTATTTTCAATGTATTTCTAATTCTATATTGTTTATGATATAATAGATCGAGATGCTTTGATGGTGTTTTGTTACTTTGTTTCTACAGGTATTCTCTAAGTGGGACAAGTAGGAGAGGAGTTGCAAGCTCTATCAAGGGGGAGAGGAATCAAGCAAGGAGTCAAGCGGAAGATCCAATTTGGCATCTTTGCTTCTCTCTTATCTATCATACATAAAGGAAATCGCAAATTGCTTTGATTGTTTGTTTCTAGGATAACTGCCAATCCTAGTGGGACTAGAAGATCGAAAGGACACTAGTTTTCTCGGAAACAAAATAGCGAATCCACTGGGGATAAAATAGTTTGTTTCTTTTTTGTTGATTGTTTGCTTTATAAGCTATAGACAAAGCCTGAAGTTATCCAGATAGCCTTCGAACTGCTCTTTCTCTGTAGTTGCAAAGTAGATGAATGCTGCTTCAGTCAATCTCTGGTGTAGTTTATGATTTGAACATCTAACTTACAAGCATTCTAGATGCCCTGTTGGTAGCTCAATAACCTCCCAAGATCATACTCCTATACTTTGCTCTTTACTGTCCATAATAACTCAGCTTAACTCACTGAAATTAGCTGGAAATTTGAGACAAAACCCACCTTAGTTGTGCTCCTTGGCCTATCGCATTGTCTATAACTGGAAGCTAGTATGCATCACACTTCCCAAGTGTAGCAGGTGAGATGCATCTGTATTTCTATGAAGCATAGGTGTGATGACTATGTAATCCTATTTCTCTCCTTGAAATTTGGGTTTTTGTCCTTGTTTTCAGCTCTATTTAGTTGTTTTGCTGCTTATGATCAATATCTCATTGCTAAAGCCTCCTTGTTTTACATAGTTTAGCCTCCATTGGTTAGGATTAGTAAATGTTTTTTATGTATTTTTCCATCATTTACAATCCTTTGTCAAAAGTAGCTTAAATCAAACTATTTTTTTCATGCAAAAAAGTGTCGTAACTGTTGTTTTGTGTCAAAACTAAGAGTGTCGTAAAGTCTACCTCCTCTAGATAGTCGATTGGACTTTTTGTCATGTATTTGATTTGATTTGTTGATATTTAAAGTTTTGAAAGCATCTTCTATTCAAAATTGAAAAGTGTCGTTTAAGTCTTCCTTTCATTTTGAAAAAGGAATTTTCGAAACGTCGCTTTGAAGAAAATATTTCAGATCTGTACTTAGTTTTCCTTTTTGGCATTCTTCACATTAAGGGGAATGAAAAATAAATACATGCATTTGCATTTGAATTTAGGCTGTGTGTGAAAAATGATTTAGGAAAAGCTCATTTAGTGTGTTCTCTTTGCTCTTTGTTTGAAAGAATCGTAATCTTCTTTCCTTAGTAACTAGGATTTTCATTGCTAAAAATAAACAACAACTTTTTATCATTTTAGATTACATATTTAGAAATTTTACATCTACATCATGTGGTGAACCTTGAAAGGAAAACTTATAAACAAGATCAACTCTAAAATAAATTTCAATGAACTTAACAATGCTTTGGAACCTAACGCAACACATCTAGAGGTCTAGGCTAGAGACGTGTTCCAGCGTCGTAAAATCTAGTAACTATCATTTTCATCAAAGTTGGGTGATTCTTCCTCTTTGATACAAAAAATGCTAGCACGGACTTGTGCTCCCCATACCGTCGAGTATGTATTGGGAGACCACAATAGGCTTATATCCTTTATCCATAGGAAGCCCTGTCTGTCGCCTTATCGATTGCAATGCACTAAACACAACATTTGGGAAGATTGACTGACGTACATAATTCCTTGGTAATTTTTATTTAATTTGCCACCAAGGTGTATATTGTAGTTTTGCGATTGGTTTGGTAATCCCTCCATCTAGATTTTCAGAGTAGTCACTTTCATTCCTTTTCGAATCCTTAAAGGAAAAGGTCCATCTAAGCACTTGTCACTTCAGACTCATTAAAAATCGAAGGGGACTAGAGTCATCTTTATCTTTTTCTCGACTCTTAAAAATTGAAAAAGCGAAGTTTTTAAAATTTATTAATTCGGAATAACATCCCTATTCCTTTGTTGATCTTAGGTTGAGATATTGGAGTCCACCAATCAAGGAATCCCTCTTGAGGGGAATCCTAGTCCATTTACTTCTTGGGGAAATATTGGTGCTTTGTATATGGCCACATTTTCCCTTCCAGGAATCATAATTGGTCTACTGGTATAGCTTTTCTCAACCTCTATTGTTCAAAACATCGTGATTCCTCAGCAAACAAATCAGCAACCAATTGATACTGAAATTGACCCTTCACCTTCTACTTCGTTTGTTTTTCCCTCCACTTCTTCCTCTTCGCTTGTGAAAATAGTGATACTAGTAACCAAGTAGCTAAGAAGAAGAAGAAAGGGAAGGAGAAGATGAAAAAGAAGTTAGCTAAGCATGGGGGAAAAAAGAATCATCTGGTGAAATATGCACATTAAATCTCCTAAATATCCTTGTGTAATTTGTAGAGGAAACCATTTTCATCAAGATTGTCCTTGCATTCCGCGGATCTTGAGAGAATGGTCTCCCCATTCACACCGTCCAGTGTCATAAACCTCTGGTGATCATGTTGACAGTACACCATCAACTAGTGAAAATGAAGTTCCTCGATAGAAAGGAAAGGTCAAAATTCTCCATGTGCATTATGTGAAGGTATACACCCATTTCACCTTTGTCCCTATCTGGATGAAGCCAAAAGAGTGTTGGATAACCGTTCTGCTTCACCGTGGTGACTTCCATCTAAACTATCTCCAAATCCTTCACTAGTTGATGAACTGACTGACCAAAATCAACCGTCGGTAGAAACCACTCTCTCTAAAAGTGAATCCTATGAGTCTATACCCGACCAAAATCAACAGGTCGAGGTAATAGTTGACACAATTTCACCTTCAGCTGAGAGTGAAAATGATACCACTCAAGTTCTTTTAGTTAGTTCAGATTCAAATGAGCTTGGGAGTAGTCCACCTGTTCCAGCAAAAAAGGAGGAAAATCCTCCAGTTCTCGTAACTCAAGGGGTTAATTCTCTTGTTTCTACGGTGCCCCCTCCAAGTAGTCTAGTTACTTCCTTTGATTGGAATCAATTGGCAGAATCCTACCTTCCTTCTTATGTGCCTTTCCAGATCATAGTACAAGTTTTTAATATGATTGTATCTGGCACTATTATAGATGAAGGTCCATCAGTGAGTATCCTTTCCTCAATTGCTTGGCAAGCGCTCAGTTCACCATGGCTTGTACCTGTTACACAGAATCTATTGGGCTTTAACAAAGGAACCAGTCGACCATTAGGGATCCTTCCTCAGTTACCTATCACTTTGGGAGAAAAAACCATTTACCTGAGCATGATGGTAGTCCCAAGACCTTTAGATTACAATTTACTTCTTGGGCGTGACTATGTTTATCACATGGGAGCTATTGTTTCAACACTCTTTCGAGTGATTTGTTTCCCGCATGAAGACAGAATTGTCACCACTGACCAGCTTTCATTTCCCAGCCAAAATATGGCTCCTAGTCAACCATCTTCCTTAAATGGTCCTTTTGCACCAATGGTATCATCCCCGCCATGAATTAATTATGTGGCAACCAGTTCCATACCTACATCAACTGACAATCAATTCAACGATGTTGTACACCATGTAGTAGGGGCATTAGAACTAGAGTTCTCCTTCATGACCTCTTACGAGCTATGATCAGGGGGCCAGAGGATAGTTCGTAGTCTTGTGTCAACCTACTTAAAAAATGAAACCAAGGATATGAGCATAGTTCCTTGTCTTGTCTCAAGCTCTTAAAAAAATGAAGCAAGGACCCCTAGAACAAGTTCCAAGTCGAGTCTCTGATTAGACCTCATAAATCAAGCTTCATTCCATCCACCTAATTACCACGAGTAGTCCAGTGAATGTAAAGAAGATTAGGGGGCATGCACCCTGGTCTGCTTTGGTAGACAAACCAAGTTGAAAAGATAGGTTTCCCTATAGGTTATGTGATTGGAAGTGCCATCCCACACCATTCACTTTTTCCCACTTTCTGGACGAGGCCAAGGAAGGATTTTGTCTAATCGTTGGCGAAACCATCCTACCATATGAATTTCCTTATAAGTTAAGTGATTGGTTTGACACACTGCTCACCTTTATCTAATTGGTGGACAAAGCCGAGGAAGTGTTTTTGTCTAACCGCTGACAAAAACAATCCTGCTTAACCACAGTGATTCCCATATGGTTACTGGAGACTCTCCTTTTCTCGATGCCTAGGGGCATGTAAACCTTTTTATGCATGCGAAAAATGATAAATTTCATTTTTTAGCCTTTTAGTTTTTTAACTTCTTAGGTTAGGTGATTGGTTTGATCCACCATTCACCTTTCTCTGCGCTACAGACAAAGCAAAGGAAGCATTTGAACCACTCCGTGGATGAAACCATCCTACATAACCTCAGTTGTTCCTTAGCTTTATAGTTTTTCTAGCTTTTTAGTTTGGTCATTCCTAGCTTACATAAAAAGGAAGGTGAGAAATGTTATCATATGGTTGAAGCTCGTTAAAAAATAAACCTACCACTGAGCATATGTTCCCCCAGAGTTCAATCTCATTAAAACACGAACCCACCTTCGGTAAATAACCTTTGTGATTGCCATTCTATCTACCTTTTGAACCTTGGTTGTGTTCCTTCCATCACCTCCATCTGTTTGGCCGATCATACGCTTCCACTTGATTGTTTACCATTTTGAGGAATAGCTGCAATGAGTGGTCCTGTTAGACACCCTCTTCACATCACCATGTTTTGAGAAGTTCCAAGATTACCTGGAACCAGTTGCTACCCTAGACGCCATTCATTCCTAAAAAACGGGTCTCGTTTAAAATCTTTTCATACTTGCTAAATATGAAAATATTGTCGAGTTATTGGCCTTTCCAGCTTACTAAAGTGATTGGAAGTGCCATCCCTCCTGCATATTTTAAACTTTTCAGACCTAAGGGATTATCTCATGAAAAAGTTCAAGCGCTTGGCTTTTCGCCTCGCTAAAGTTATCGAAAACTCGTCCCTTTTGTATTATTTTACCCTTTTTTGAACTTAAGGGATTATGCTATGTAAAAGGACCACTGGAGTTTCCTTTTCATCCCTTTTCAAACTCTTTAAACATGAAAAGGACCGAGTTATCCTTGTCATTAAACTCATTAAAACAATAGCGATAAACTTGTCCACCCAGAAAAGAAAGAGTTTCACTGTCGCTAGGCTCGCTAAAACATAGCGACAGGTTTTCCCAAAGGGAAAATTATAGAACAAGCATATGTTATCCTCAAGCTTGCAAAAAATAAAGAGGTACTGGTCAAAAATGACTGGGGAAAAAGGGAATAAAACTTGAAGAATTTTATTGGTAGTAGGTCGCTCTTGAACATGACACTTTCACTCCATCACCATGATTAAGTAGGGTTGGGTTATTCCATTCGCCAGTCATATCACCATTCGTCCTCCATACCATCTATCTTTGGGGTTAGTGCTACCAATACATCTCAGTTTGACCGATATGTTCAAGAGAATTCACCATCCAGCGAATGCCTCATCCACTACAATACCTTCACCCTCCATTTTTCATGACCACCATTCCTGAACCTTGTATCATCAGATCGTTTTCACCTCTACAAAATCATTTGCTTCGTTTCATGTCATATATGTGGGATACATTAAGGCCTTCCTACGATGGGTCACTTCTTGTCGACATCAGCTCATTATCCAAGGAGTTGACTTAGAAACAACCCTTTCAGTACCTTGAAGCTTGCATGCCTCAATGGCAAGTTTCTCACTTCTGGCGACAGGTTTACATCAATGGCCTTCGACCGAAAGATTTTGCGTGGTGTTCAACATCCGATCATATATTCACACCATGTAAATTGTACTGTAGTACCTTGAGGGTCATTATCATTAATGGTGATTCATCTCGCGCCTGTTAATAGCTTACATTATTGGCTAGTAATCAGGCGATGTCTTTCCATGTTCAACTTCAGAACATCTTTTCACATGGATCGACTTGTACACCAAGCGAATATTGAACGAGTTTTGAAGACCCGAGATCTAGTTTCATCCATCTGGGTTGTGATATATTTAGGAATATAAAGACATCAAATGTACACAGAAGCTACATAAATGATCATCCAAGCTAGGGATGATGAATCTACACATAAATAATCACCGATTTGCAACTGCAGACAATTACTTATCCTATGTACATGAAAATGAATTTATAAAGCTGAGCATGGGAATGCCCGCCTCAGCCAGATCATGAAAATAATATGATGATGATGTATTGTATTGTATCTTATACGGGTCACCTTCCAGTTCAAATACCTTGGATCCTCATGTTAAAGCATTTCACCTAACATCAAAAGATTTATGACTTCATGCTTTAGGGGGTAACTATTATAGACATATTTGGGCACTGCAACCCTAATCTCATATGTCAATAAACCAAGGGCTCTTTAACCTCTAAAAGTGTTGTTTCATACCCTAAAGGATCATAGTCAACTGATTACATTATTCCCCAAAAGTTCCACCTGGAAAACCACTCAGAACTAGCCAAAACTGGACCATACTGACTACTCCACTGTCAGGGTGCAATGCATATTGACTCCTACACTAGCCAGGTGTGATGCATAATAAAGAGGTCTTCTGTGGGGTGTGATGAGCAAGAATGGACAAATGTCTGAGACAGTTTGCTAAGTGGATGCTCATGGAATATTCTAGAAACTTCTCCTATGACACTTGCCTCTCTGAATTCGCCAAGGGATGAGTAAGAGATCCAAGAAATCTCCAAGTGGAACCAAGAACTACAAGTGGAATGACACTAATAAAAAATCTAGAGATGAATCACACCCTTGTAAAAATCTATATATGGATCCCTCATCTGAGAGATCTAGAGGATAGAATTTTGTAATGTGTAAGGAAGTGTTGTTAGTTTGTCTTTGAGAAGGAGCATTGTATTGTTGGGTGATCTTGCTTTTCATGAGGTGAAGAGGGCTCTGATGCTAGAAGGATGATGTTGGATCAGACAACTCGATTGTAATCCTCCCTTCTATTTTACTAAAGTTCTTTGAGTTTTCCTCCATACAAGCGTGTACTTGTGAATCTTGTTATTTGTGAATGCCATTGTATGTTCAATGTATTTCTGATTCTACATTGTTTATGATATAATAGATTGAGATGCTTTGATGGTGTTTTGTTACTTTGTTTCTATGAGTATTCTCTAAGCGGGACAAGTAGGAGACGATTTGCAAGCTCTATCAAGGGGGAGACGAATCAAGCAAGGAGTCAAGCAGAAGATCCAAGTTGGTCTCTTTGCTTCTCTCTTATCTATCATGTTAGGTTCCTATACCAATAGGTTTCATCTTTCATGATTGACAGTGGAAGGGCTAAATATGTTCATCATTGCAGGCTGCAAAGGTTCCATATTTTGTGTACATGCTATGAAAATTAAAAAATGAAAAGAGGGTATGCCTTAAAAAGAATAATCAAAAGGCAAGAAAATCAAATGGTCAAAGAGAAAAATGAAAATGAACCCCAAACTAAAGACCAGGAAAATGGCCAGTAAAAATGCCACTACTATCTTTTGGGCAGTATCATGCTTTGCAAATACTGATGCTAATCATACTTGATGGATGGCCCAATAGTCTAAACTGGACCATGCCATGTTTAAATTGCTTGCAGCAAAATAGAGAATGGTCCCTGCCCAAACAGCTCAAACTTGGCAGATGACTAGCTAGGCAGAGAAATGAATGTGCCCAACTGCTTAATCAGGGTCCTTGGAAGAAATAAGGGTACATTTTAGATAGGAGGGTAGTCAAAAGAAAAGGAGGACAATCAGGGTCTGCTAATTCAAGTGCACCCACTTTAAATGAAGAAAAAATGTTAGGATTACTAGGATGGGTAAGTAGTGCAAGGTTGTAGAAATGGAGGGCCATCACCAATTGGTTTACTAAGTGCAAAGACTTATGCCACTCAGGGTATTGGCATCAAAAGCAGAGGGTTGAGGACAAGCATCGGAAGCATGTCTAATTTCCCCATTTTCCCCCAAACATCATTTACTAACACCCCCAAGGGCCTTGAGATCTGCTCAAGTGTCCAATTCCACTTCACTTCATGGCAAGCTACTGGGTCAAACCATGAAGTTTAAACATGAAAAGAAGCCACATTTTTTATGTAAAGAATCTTTCTTATCATTTCATTTATTCTCAAAATCTAAGTTTTATCCCTTAGAACTCAGTCTTTACCCCTTCACTCACCTCACAAAGCCATATTAACCACTAATGTACTATCTAGCTCCCTAACTCCCCCCTTCCCTAATTCTATTTAGAATCTATGAAAAATTTCCCAAAAAATATGTATAAATACCCTCCCCCTAGCATTATAGCTATATAACCCCTCCTTGGGGAAATATTAACCTATCTGGGGTTGGTATTAACCCCTTTGTCCCTAGACTATGGATTTTTCCAAGAAACTATGATTAAAATATCAAAAATCCTAAACCCCGCCCTCATTAAACCCATTTGCCCCTTTTTCCGCCCAAAACCCACTTTATTATAAAGTTTTTTAATAAAAACATTTTAATAAAATGTGCGCCTAACCCACAAAACCCATAACCTAAAGCTTTCTACCCTCCCCGAGCGCAATTTATTTAAACCCATTAAAATAATGGGCGGGTCCCCTTTGCATTAACGCAGCGTCATATCATATTCGCCGCCCGCCGCACGATCATCCGCGCTGCCCATCCAACGGTGGGCGGTCAATCTTATGAACAAGCTGCCTGACCTTTTGTGTCCGGGGGATTGGCGGTATTGCCGCCGTATCCCCACCATGCGTCGACCTCCCGCAACGTTCGCTGCCCCCCCCTCAAAACCATTTACCGCCCTTAAGCCTTCCGGGGAAACCACTTACTGCCTCCTCCCCGCGCTGACGTCACGCCCCCGTCAGCGTGACGTCACCTCTCCTTTGCCGCCACCATGCCTCCACGTCGCATCCATGTCACCCGTCGGCTTGTCCACCCTACCACCGTGTCACTGCCACCTAGGCACCCACGTCAGCTACCACGTCACCCGTCCGTACCCGGGCCCATGATGACGTCAGCATGATGTCATCACCAAAAAGGTGCCAATATGCCAAAAATGCATAAAAAGACGAGAATTAGCCGTTATTGGTCATTGTTGTTCATAGTTTCCGGAGCTCCTCTGCATGAGAAATCGATGTGCAACGGTCAAAACGCCAAACTAACCCGCCAAAGTTGTTCCCGCCTCCATTGTCAACCCGAGCACCTGCAATTCGTCCGGTTCAAATGCCTCCTACGCCATAAAAACCAGGTATTTGCCGCAGGCGACCTTCTTTACCCACTGTTCTCCTTTGCTCTTGTGATTTCCTACATAAGAACTCTGTTAAAAGCTCCCCATTGATAAATTGACCACTGAAAATTACTGGAGAAGCTAGTTAAACCCCTGCGTGACAAAAACTCTTGAAGAAACCCGTTCCCCTCTGTAAAATTCACCACAAAAGCAATTGAAGGAGCTGAGCTACCGGCTAGAAAACTAATTCAGCAGTTACCTCACCACTGCTAATAGAAATTCCCTGCAGACAACCAGCTAATTAGCTCAACACACTCTGGTTCTTCAAAACAGAGTGCTCCACAGTTCATTAAAACATAGAAGAACCTCCTTACACCGCCAAGCTGCTCACTGCCAAACAGAAGTTGGCCAACATTCCTGAGCATTTGTACCAAACTTAAAAATCCAGTAAAACATCCAATTAAAATTAGACATGGCTACTCCAGCTGCCCTGGATGTAGCTCCTGTGAATCCACCTAGCAAAGAACTAGAAGCTATGCCACTGGTGGACAGTGATTTCCTCATTATAGACTTTGTGGCAGAGAGGAATCACTTACAAACTTACTGCTAGCTAAGGAACAGTCACTTGGACAACAGTGACCTGCATGGCATCAGGGAATCAAATATGCCCACCTACTTCCTACCTTTTGTGAACATTTTCCCTGAAATCATCCACCTCTGTGCAGAAAACTATGACCAAAAACTCAGAGCTGTGAAGTCTCCAACTGGGAGCATCCTCTTTTATATAACACCAGATTCCATCAACCAAATGCTGAACTAAAAGCAGACCCATCTGCTATACCCCTTATCCATCAAGTACTTGCTAGATGAGGGCTCCAAGCTCTCTAGCTCAGACATTACTGCAATAGCCAGGAAATTCATGAAGGCAGACTGCAAACCTTCTGGGCCACCTCCTTTTGCTGATGCAGATTTCAATGAGGTAGACAAGCTGCTGGTGGATATGCTAACCTCTGTGCTAGGGTTCACTACAAATGAACATGTTGATGAAACTGTGCTGGTCATGCTGTCTGCATATACCCTTGAGAAGCCCCCTGCTATGAAGTACAATTATGCCAAATACATTTCCAATAAGATCCATGACCAATTGTCAAGATTGAATAGGGAGGCAATATTTAAGTATTCTTCATACATCTATCACCTATTCATGTACTGTCAAACAGATTGCTTCCAGTGCCCAATCAAGAAGCTAGACTCATAGGGTGAGAGGAGGACTGTTATTTTCTAGTCTTCAGTCTTCCACCAAGTCCAGAATTACCCCTACTCATACTGTGAATTTATTGATCAGTTTGTACATCCAGTCACATGCCTCTTAAAGAGGACTCCTCCTGCCAGATTGTGCAAGGATATGCAGAAAATCTTGCAGCTATCCAGGAGTTACAAGATAGGTGATTGGTACTTGTACCAAAATCACACAGTCATCAGAATCTATGGTTGTGAGCTCTGTCCCTACAGGCTCCCAAAATAT
>APFE030148068.1:69413-82760 GCA_000404065.3 Pinus taeda
TTCCTATATATGATGACCATTAAAAATAAAATAAGAATTAACAAATTTCCCCCTATCATAATAGTTAAAAAATAAAAGTTATTTTTTTACAGAGCCTATGCATGTATTATTTATTTATTGAAATTTTTCATCTAAGTGGTAGATAATGAAGATTAAAATCTTTGGTTGTTGTGAATCCTCTTACTTTTCAAAAGGAGAAACAATTTGAACTAGAATCAACTCCTCATCCTCTCACTATTTGGATTTACATATGGTAGCTACGAATTGTCCATGGCCCCAACTAGGAAAATTGTATGCTTCGCTTGCTTGCATTTACCACCTACTCTACTTGCTTGCATTAATGAATAACACCTACATGTTTTCTTTATGTCTACTCAATATGAAAACACAATAGTGGACATCATGGATCAAAATTAAATTCAACACAAGTTTAAATTTGAATTGAAATTGATTAACTACTATATTCATGTGGAAGTGGCATATACAAAATGTTTTTTTACAAACATGCAACTATTATAAAACATTATTGAAAAACCTCCAATTTCATAAGTTCATCATCATAACATACTTAATAAATAACTTAATAACTAGTTAATATTTTATTGGCTACACATGGGTGGAATCATTGTAAGCTCCCTATCTATAATGTAGCCTAGAATAGAAAGCACATTATTCAGAAGCATTTCTTTTGGAGAATATAATACGAACACAATGCTTTATTTTGGATGACGCATGGAAGTAGCTCCCAACATGGAGGACTTGAGAAGACTTACAACTAGTAAGAGAAAATTATCATGCTAAATCATAAAAAAAGATATCTTGAATAGTACTAGATAACCTCCAACATAGTAATTCAATGGATATCTTGGATGCCCAAAGAACACTAACTTCCCCTCCCAGTTGAGCTTGACTAGGAGAGCTTCTAGCAGGAGATAACAACACAAAAGATAAAGCTTTAGAAGGGCCCATACAAGGCTTTGTTGGGGCTAAAGGCTAAGGGATTTCCCCAATCTCAAGAATACTACGACCTAATAGTAAGACACATAGAGTCACCAAAGCAAGAATTATGGCTAAAACTTTGGACACATAATTTATGGCCAAAAATACCCTTTCTTATTTGGCTGCTAACTCAGGGTAAAATATTAACTCGAGATAACCTAATCTGGAAAATATTTCAAGGGCCTTGATTATTTCCTTCGAGCTTTAAAGAAGAGAAAATGGCCAAACTTATTTGCAGTTTTTCTAACAACATAGACATTTTTTCTTTTTTTCGAGCAAAATTTATGGTCAATTTTAATTGAAATTTGGTAGAATTAAGTTTTGAATCCTAAAATTCAGTGATGTAACTGGACAAAATTAAGTGTCTCAAAGGTTTTTCAGGGTGTTGAATCCTTTTATACATTCAATTTTTTTTTTTTTTAACTTAATGGTGTTGTCACTTTCAGACAATTAGATCACAACAAAATACGTTTAATTGGGAAAATAGAATTATGTAGATCCATTTTCTATATGAATCCCATTATGAATTGAGCATGGAAACATTTCCCATGTTTTTCTTATAGGATTTTGGAAGGAAAGGAATAGTGAAATTTTGAAAAATGAGTGCATAGAATTAGGTAAAGTCTGGGACAAGATTAAACAAGGCATCCAGGAAACAATGTTAATCACCTCATGAACTGAACAACACTGACAATGTCCACCCTAGAAAGCATCCATACTAAAACCTTTGGATATCAAATAATACTATGTACTCCAGGAATCGATTAAGAAAGCTCCTGAGGGAAACATCACAAACAAATTGGAACCAGAGGAAATTTTAGGGGCTAATATTCATAGATGGGCTAATTTTCCATGCTTTTTCCAAAAAAAAGATTCACTAATTTCCATTTTTTCTAAAAATGTTTTGCCCAAATTTTAGAGTATACAATTATTTTACTTTAAAAATCACTAAAATTTTATATATAGACTATATAAAATTATTAAAAGTTTGAATATTTTTACAAAAATATCATCAAACATTTTAGAGATGGCATATTATGGACTTGTGAGATTCACCAATGTTTCTAAACTTTAAGAAAAAATTTCATCCTTGAAATTTTCCCTCATTGGAACTTCCACCTACTAGCTTCATAAAGCTAAATTTTGATGTTTCCTCAAAGGGAAACCCAAGGTCAGCATGCTTTGGAGGAACTTTTTGAAATGACGAGGATTACTTGTAAGGATATTTGTAATTATAATACATATAGAAAGTGTTGTTGTTGTGACAAACACCCTCCAAAATGTTTCTCACTCAAATTTTGGAGCCTACTAAGGATCTTATGATCTATCGTCCATGGTCAACTGATGCTTTATTAAGTTTTTAGTATTCTTCTTAGATTGTAAGTGTCAAATTCACTTGTTCACACATGTTTTGTCTTCAATTAATTAACAAACACATACCTTTTTATGCAAACTTAGATATGCATTTGGCAGTTCTTGAAGGTAAGGCTTGCATAATCACTAATGATAGTGATTTCACAATCCATAAGTTCATTGTACTATGAAACACATGTAGATAGTGAGTGCATGCTCTCCATTGACAATCTTCCTCACTTCAATAGCATTTGTACTTTTGTTTCAATTATTTTTCCCAACTATCAGTTTGGCACACCTTTGTTTTTGCACATGTCACTTTCATGTTCGTGAATAAGCTTTCACTTTAAGAATTATTTTTTTCATGTTATGCTTACTCTGGCACATGCCACTTTCACTTTCTTTAGCCTCTGCGAGTGTATTTTTCACCTTTCTCTTACTTTCACAAGTGTCTCCTTGTGGTTACAAAAGTGTCGCATTTAGTCAAAGGGAGTCATTTTTACATCCTTAAGGAAAATTCTAATGCATTCTCCTACACTGTTGTGTTCTATCTATCATAAGTACATGCATTACACACATTCCCTAAGTCTTGAGCATTGTTTCACTAGTGTCATCACTTGTGTCACAAAGTGTCGCTCTTAGAGGTAAGTGTTATTCTATTGCCATTTCAATGAGGACATGTTGATAAATTCTTCATTGTTATGTGGCTAATCACATATAAGTGTGTGATCATGTTCAAGTCATGTTATGGTCCCATATTTCTGAACTCTAGTCCCAATCGTAGTCATTATTCAAAGATGATCCTTCCACGATCAACCTCCCTCTGGTCTACCCCCCTAAACTGTACATAGTGCAGTATTAGGCCTCAGTCAACATGTCCTACCTCAATCATTGCCTCCAAGGACTATGTATTTTGTAGTCACAGTGATCAGTGAGCCTCTTTCCCTTCGAAATTATGCAATTTTATTCTCTAGTTAGTCTCCCTTAGTGTATTGCACAATTTTAGACAACAATATATCTCTCTATCTCTTTGAACTACAAAATTATGCAATCCAGTGGCCTAACCTTTCTCTTGAATTGTGAATTGCGTAGTCATAGTGGGAAAGATCTTCTCACCGTGTCACTTCCTCCATTAACTATGCAACCTTCAGCCATAGTCCTCCCTGAACTACGCATTTCATAATCACAGTGAGCAAGAATTCATTACTGTCTCACTCACTTTCCCAACTGTGTAGTATTTTGCCTCCTTGTCTCGCAGAATTGTGCATTGTTAAGTTTTAGTGAGAAAGCCCTCACTATTGTCTCCTTGACTCCCTCAACTGCGCAATATTCCTACTCTGACCCATAGATATTGTACATTGTGTATCTAACAACTGCGGTGAAAATTCCATGTAATAAAAGTTAATAAAGGAAAAATAGTCACCACGGTTATGGGGCACTTATTCCAAGATGAATGTTGGGAAAAACATCCTAGTGTCGGTGTTAATTTAGTTTATTATGGCTAAGGAAATTGGCAAAGGAAATGGAAAAGGCTTTGGAAAGGAAAAGTGGCATTAGTTGGCATTTTATTTATGAAAATAATGGAAATTAGGAGAAAAGGAAGGTGAAAGGTCACAGGTTGCATGTGAGGAGGAAAATGAAGGAAAATAATGGAAAATGAAGGAAAATAGAGCCTCATTGATAAAAAGGCTTTGGAGGATCAATGGGTACCTTTTGTCGCTTCAATTTTGGAGCTCTTTCTCTATTCTCTCACTCTCTCACTCTTGGACACTTAGAGTTTTCTTGGAGCACTTCAACATTCGATCAAGAAAAGAAAAGAAGGAAAGAGGAAACAAAGATCAAGAAAAGAATAGTAGGATCAAGCAGCTACATCAAGATAATTTGTAGGTATCAAGTTGCATCTATGATTTCCTTGCTAGTTTTGGCATGTATGGCTTTTCATGTTTGTTCTTGGTTCTCTTATTGTCATTGGCATGGGTTTTTCCAGGTGTGACAATGTTTTTCAGCCTAGCCTTGCCATTTCTGGATAGCCATGGTGTGGTGGGTTCTCTTATATTTGGTTGAGCTGGATTGTCGGATGGAATCAAATCTGAGTGGGGTGGTCTCATTATTATTCAAAAGGCCTAGGAATCCTAGGATGGGATACATGGTAAAGCTTGAATGTGAACACCTCAATTGAGCCTAGGAATCCCTTAATCGTTGAATGGTGGGATACATAGTAAATCTTTGTGATAAGTACCCTTGATTGGGCCTAGGAATCCTAGGATGGGATACATGGCAAATCCTAGATGATGGAGACCACATAGGCCTAGGAATCCCTTGACTGGTAATGGCAGGATAAATGGTAAAGCCGAGAGGTTGAGATAGACAAATTCATCATGGTTTTAGGTGGAGATATCTAGAAGAATCCATGCTTGTTTAGAGCTTAATGATCTGGCGGAGATTGTGGTAAAACTTGGTTCTAGTGATGAGGGTGAGGTGGTGTAGCCTCGGGAAGACCTGGTTGATTTTTTTATGAGTCCCACATTCATGCTTGGAATATGGCATGGGGATGATTGGTTGAAAGAAATATTTGGTTCAACCAATCTATGGTTGGGTGCTATGTGGAAGTCCTGAACCTAGTCGGCCTATTCATTCATTCATAACAACTATTTTTCCTTGGTATTTTATGTGTAAATTTAATGGTTCATATGTGGCACTTATGGTTGTTGTATCCTTATTATTTATGTTGATTATATGCTTGTTACGAGCTTATTTTATGGCAGTGATTATGACAGTAATGATGTATGGCTCTCAACATGTTCTGATTCGTAAATGAATGAACAATGAATATATGACCTAATAGATGATAATGCATCTGATGTGATAGGGCATCAATGCTTCTTATCGAATCTCTTATAAGTATGAGACCCCTATGCTGAGATTTGTTGTTAAGAGCCGTAGAATGCATATTCGTGATATGTTTAACAAAATACCTATCATGGCTAGTAGCAGTCTAGTCAAGTCATTGATCATTTATTTGCACTAGTATCCTTGTTCCCGTGTTATTTTTCATTATGAAAGTTTCATGAAATTCTGGGTAGTCGCGTCAATCCTAGCCCTGGAAAATTGCGTAGAATCTGGGGTCACTTCCATAGAACTAGTTTGAAAAGTCCATAGTTCTTGGTTTGCCTTATTATGGGAGTGATTGGGGCTATATGGTAGTGAAAGGGCAATTTTCTTCACAAGGTAAGCACCTGGAAGGGTTGGTTGGCTCGTAGAGGTTTTGTGGCATGTGTGGAAGGTTAGATTGGTTTTGTTTTATTGGTTCAACTTCCTTAACTGTACCTATGGAGTTGAATCACATCATAATTGCCTCTCATCACATGTTTACCCCAATGGACGAGTCAGCTTGGGTAGATGTGGGAGGAAGGTGTTACAGAGTGGTATCATAGCATGGTTCATCCCTTGGATTGGATGGGCAGTCTGTTGGCCATGCATTCATGTCAATTGCATATGTGTTACTTATACTTGTGGTTTATGTGCTTGTTGCATATGCATGGTGTTGTTCATGGTTGCAGTGATGTCACCATGTGAAGTGGTTGGTGTTGTTTTTGGATCTTTTTTTCATGAGTGTATGCCAGTCATGCCATGGTTATGCATTGTTTATGCACATCGATGTTTACATGTTGTTAAGCATACACTAGTATGGTTGTAGTTGTCATGCATGAGGTCATGATGTCTGGTTGATATGGTCATGCTTTGATGATTGGACTATGGTTAGGATGATATATATATATATATATATATGATGTTATGGATATGTTATACATGTGTTACACTAATTTGGTTGATCTTGTAGATGATATATCCGCCTCAAACTATACCGAAGTATTTTGATTATGTTTATGTTTTGGTTTAGCTGACATGGTGTACTTGCAGGAAGAAGATAAAAGATGACTAGCAAGATGGTAGATTATAGTTCATGGAATTCTCCTTATGGATAAGATGAGCAACATGGTGGTGGGAATTCTTCTGACTTAGCAGACACATTGAGAAGCTTGAAGGCAGAAATAAGGAGTTGCAAGGTAGATAATGACAAAATCATGCAGGCACAAGAGAAACAAGAAGAGGTTAATACAACAATCCTTCCTAGTTTTTTAGAATTGCAGTGACAGGGGCCACTTTCAATCAACCGTGGGCAAGAGGATAGGACTAATGGGGCATATGATAGTAGATCTCATGGTGGGCATAGGTAGGATAGAGATGCCATAGTTAGATATGGTAGGCTTTGGACAATCCAGATAGGAGAGGTGATGGACACGTACTATTCTAGTTCTAGTTCTAACAGGAACTATGATCGTCATCATTATCATCCTTATAGGAGGAGTGATAGGGGATACTTGATGGATGAGTTTAAGAAAGTTAAGCCACCTAATTTTGATGGGGATTTGAAGAAGATGGAGGATGTCGAGGCTTGGTTACTTGGGATGAAGAAGTTCTTCAAGTTGCATCATTACACAAATAATATGAGGGGAAGAGTAGTTATATTCATCTAAAAGGTAAAGCGGGCATTTGGTGGGAAGATGTGAAGTGGGTTAGAGAAATCATGACAAAAGAGCTGAGTTGGCATGAATTCAAGAGACTTTTCAAGAATAAGTACTTGTCAAAGAGGTACTATGACATCAAAGCCAAGGAATTATATTAGCTAAAAATTGGATCGATGAAAGATGAGGAGTATATGACCAATTTCCTTAAACTATTGGGGTATGTACCATATCTTAAATATGAAAATACTAAATTTAAAGAAAGTTTGTCAGTGGATTTCCATTAACAGTTAGAGATTAGGTTGATTATGAGGAGCCTAGGTCACTTGAGTAGGTTATTAGGAATTTGAAGCACTGTTATGAGTAGTCAAAACATAAGACATAATCTGAGCAAGGTTGGAAATGGAAATACAAAGCTAAAGGTAAATGTAAGATGAAAATAGCAAGGCCTTAGAATGAAAAAGAGAAATAAAATGTCTCACCTTACAAGAAGTTCAACGTAACTAGACAGGGACATGGGTCACAACCTCAAGGGAAATAGAATAGAGGTGATGGTACCAGACGATTGGAGTGTTGTATATGTGGTAAGGATTATCTCAAGAGAGTTTGTTTGTGGTATCAGGGTGGTAGGCCTCATATTTATAGTGCACATGAGGCACAGACTGTTGGGGATGTTTGGTAGATCATTCCTCACATCTATGCAACACTGGATAATAGGATGGTGGATCACCATACATCTATTATCGAGATGGACGGTAAGCTTTGTGGTCAAGTTGTTTCTATTTTTATTGACCTTGGATCTAATTATAGTTATGTTAGTCCTAACTTTGTGGATAAGTGTGGTTTGAATAAATAAGCTCATGCAAAATCTTGGTTAGTACAATTGGCTATAGGTATAAAGAAGAGAGTTCATCATTGGCTAAGAGATTGTGCATTTGAACTGAATGGTATGCCTACATTAGCATATTTAAATGTATTTTTGTTGAGATGATATAGTATGTTGTTTGGTATGAACTGTTTGTACCTTCATAGAACTAATGTGGATTGTTATGAAAAATCCATTGAGTGCTTGGATGATAATGGAGAGAAAAGAATCTTACAAGGCAAGAAGAAGATAACATTAGTTAGAATGGTGACAACTATGTAGGTGAAGTGCATTCATAGAAATGGGTGTGTGTTATTTGCAATGCATATTTCTAGTGAAAAAGGCAAGGAGGATGAGAATGCAAAGGTATTGAGAAGGGACCCATTCTTGCAACAATTTCAGGGTGTGTTTCTAGCAAAGATTTTAGAGTTGTCTCCTCATAGAGAAGTGGAATTTTCTATTCAGTTGGTACCAGGGGAAGCACCAGCATCAAAGGGACCTTACAGGATGAGCACTCTACAGTTAGTAGAGTTGAAGCTGCAGTTGAAGGAAATTCTTGAGAAGGAATACTAATGCTCTTGCTAGGGATACTTATGCTTTAGCACAAATGAAAGCAAACATGAATTACAAATATTCATAATCCATGAATGAAGAACATGCTGCCCATGAGGCATCTGATATTAAATAAAAGTTTCAGGACACATGTATACAATGAAAACCACTAGCTCCAGTAGTGGAGCATTGAAGTCACTACTTTCTCCCCAAAAGAACTAGCTTGTCTCTCTAATTCCTTGTAGGAGGTGAAAAGTCCCTTGCATGTATAATTCAAGTGTATATATAATGAATGGGGTGATCCTTCACCTCCCTTATGACTCTTGTACTACCCTCATGACCATTTGTCTTCTCATGAATTTTCAACTTCCTACATGACTCTTCACATTGCATAGGTGACTCTTGGACTACCATTTCATGTTACATTTTCCAATGTAGAATTAAATAATCACAACTGATGTGGCACATGATGGCTCATGAAATAACATGACATTACACTGATGATATGTACTTCATGATGATATGGACATGTAAAGTCACATTTTGTTGTTTCTTTCTTTATGTCTTCTTGAAAATATAGTGCATGTTCATCTTATTCTTCCTGATGACTTTAAGCTAAGGTGTCCTCAATGTGGTCTTTATCTTCCATCTCCTATTATAGTCTAGTGTTCCTTCGTCTTCTTTCCTGATGATCATATTATCTCCTCATCCCGTTAAGTGTCTTCCAGCATGTCCTCCTTGTCCATCTCCTTATCCACCATCTTGTCATAGAATGCTAGAATACCTACATCTGTAATCCACTCATGATAAGATGACATCAGTCCAATAAACCCCTAGTCCCAGATGATACATGATGATCCACTAAATAAGACAAAACCAGGTGACATGCTAAGGGATAAGCTTAGTGACTGTGAAGTTGCATAGCTAAGGTAGTCATAGGTGAAGCTTGAGCCTTGAGAGTGCACAATGTGCAGTTCAGGCTGGATTTTGCAAGCAATTATGCAGTTTTGGGAGATAGTCAGCCAGGTTGATAAGTTTTGCACTATTTCAGTGAATTACGCTATTGTGGAAGGCAGAGGAGGCCATGTGATTGCATAATTGTGCAAATTAGGAGCTCAAGGGTTGGGCTTGAGGTCTGAGACTGTACAATGCACAATTTAATCCTTGTTGGATGACATGATTATGCAGTTTTGGATACCAAGGCCCAGGCTTGAGCAATGAAACTGTGAAATGGCTAGGAATGGAAGGACAAGAGGCCAATTGATTACACAGTTGTGCATTCCAGGATCTCAATATTGATTCTTGAGGACTGAGATGACATAATGCGTAGTGTTGGCTTGGCTGGAGAGAAAGATTGCATAATTCTGGGACTCAGGGGCTAGGCTTGATCACTGAGGTTACGAATTGCCCATTTTTGGGGGACAGAGACTGCACATTGCACAGTCCCAAGAAACCAGCTTGCTTCTTGAGGATAAAGACTTCTCAGTGCGCAGTTCATGGGGGCTAGATGAGGCTCAGTGGCCCAATTAGGAGTTTTTCCAATTTTGACTAAGTGTTGGATCAGTGAGAGGAAGTTGAATAAAATCAAGGCTTGAGCATGATAACGCACTTATTTCACTCCATGACATAACACGGGACACTCATAACACATCAACAACATACTTTCCTCAATGTAACAACATTGTTACAACACATTCCAACTACGACATTAAAGATACACTTTGCGATGACAATGACGACACTTGTGCGACAATGCGTGAAACTTTAGAAATGAGTGTTGCACATGTCTTCATGATAAGAACAACTCATTATCACAAATATTTCCCCTTGAAGAAAACCAAAACTGCACTTTACATTATAAGCGACAATTCTCACGCAAAAATATGACACTTACTATATGAAAATAAAAGTGCGAAAGGCACTTGCAATATGTGAAAGATGGTGAAAAAAACACATGCCAGGGAAATGATAACATGAAAACGACAGTAATTAAAGGGAAGTAAAGTGCAATAAACAACTGAAAACATGAAAATAATACTCATGAAGACAAAGGTGTGCGAAGCGACAATTTACAAAACTCACCGAAATAGAAGCACAAACACAAATAGAAGTGATAAAATATCGATGTTAGTAAGCGTTGACTGTTGACATCGATTGGACATTGCATAGGCACAATATTGATGGATCGTGTAATGATTTTTCAAGCTTGTGTAAAATAATGCCGTCATGCACTTGTTACCGACTAAGCATGTGTGGGCAAGTGATTTCGACACTTCCAATCCAAGAAGGGAGCTCAAAAGCATCAACTAATCAAGAAGTGAATACATAATGACTGATCGCAAGATCCACAGTAGGCTCAAAAATTCAAGTGTAGGCAAAATTTTGGTGTGTTTGTCACAATTGCAGCACCTTCCCATATACATTCCGTAATAATTTCAAGCATTTTCTCTGAAAGTGGTGCCCAAAACTCCCTTCGCTCCTTCTCCATGATGTCAAAATCATGATGATATTTAGAGCTGCCACATTAAAATAAGTAAGGGTATCTTATGTTTCAAGATGTGTGTGCTCAAACCTAGAAAACCTTGTTTTGAAATGATACAAATTTCTGAAGACACGATGTTCTTTTTAAATTTCCATTGCCAGTGATGATAATCATGCCTTATCTATCCAACTCTTTGATTAGCAAGATATATATGCAATAACAAATCCCTCTTTTATTTGGAAAGGAATAAAACAAAATAGGAATCGCCTTATAGTTCTCTACAAGCTCACAAACAAAAATAGAAGCACATAACTTAAACATTCATCATATATATGATTTTCTAGACACTACTGCATAAGCATCTAACACATTTTAGCTATCGTGGCACTTGGATGGTTTCTGTAACACTTGACACCTACAAAATTTCATAGAAATTTATCTTAGTATTTAACAAAAGAGTTGAGCGATTACAATCGAACTTGGAATTTCCTTGTTTTAGCATTTGAAACTTGTAGCTATCAACAACTTTTTGAATATAAATATGTTTTCAACTCAATGATCCTTTGTTGAAAGCTATAATGGTTTTTTAACATTTGGATATCCTGCCTTTGTATTTGCTGAATGTGCTCATCATTAGAGTGAAAACTTGGCATTGCAACTTGGAAAACACTTGGACTCACACTTGTTTTCACAAAGAAATCCTAAACCTTCCTTATATATTCAAGGAGTTTCATTTTATGAGGAAAATGAGCATCGTGCACTTGTGATGAAGTTCTAGGGTATTTATACCACACAAAGTAAGAGAAATCTATACAATACCCTTATATATTCAAGTACCCAAAGATTATTTCGATGTGTATTACACAATGCTAGGCATCTAGTTTGGCATGGCACGTTATGTCTTGAGCTTGGTCTTGACTTGTTAACTTATTCTAATGTTTGTTGTCTCCCTTAACTTGTGATTTGCACTAGGCTTGATGAATGAAATAAACTTGGAGATTGGGCTGATTAGTGAACCATTGGGCTAGGCTCAATAATTTTATTTATAAATAAATAATTTTATAAAAATAAATGGTCATATTTTTATAAAATTAGTCTTATTTAAAACTAAAACTATTAATAAAAATAACCTAGCAACTTATATAAAAATGATTTACCATGGAAATTTATATATGCTCAATAATCTAGCTAGGGAACTGGTTGAGTTAAAAAAATATTTGTAACATTTCTTGGACAAGAAAAAGTTACAACATATCACTAGGGAAACTAGACTAATAAAGGTTCTTAAGTTTTTTTGGTATGTTATAAAAAGATTGTCCATGCTATATAGGTTGTACAATGTAGAAAAATCATCTAGATAGTCTTTATTCTACTACCTATCAATGAATGTACCATATAATATCACTCACTATATATATGACATAATAAACAAGTAAAATACCAAAATATCATAAAAGACATGTCATAAGCTATAGGGGAATCCACCTAAATGGATTCAAGTGGATCAACTTCATCCTCCATGTTTTCTATTTTTTTTTCTAGTATGTTGATCTTCTTCACCATCTTTCTTATCTGTTTTTGTGCTTCATCTAGTTATAGAAGTATTTAGTGTTTCTCTTTTGGCCTTTCCACTAGGAATTTCACCATGAACATTTTGATCTTGCTGGTAAATTCCACCAATTGGAGGTATTTGGTTCATCTTGATTGGGTGTAACCTATAACTTGGACCCAACATCCATCCTACTCAATAATATCAACATCCGATATATATCTTATTTGACGAGCATCCTCCTTAGTTGCTTCAATTTTTGGCCTACTATGGGGAGGAATATTCTTGTAATAACATTCAATAGAGTGCTCAATATGTAGTTGAGAACTTAAAGTGGTATCTTCCATTACATTTTGTCTACCCTTGCATCCACCTATTCCTCTTCTATGAGGAATTATTTGTTCTTCACAATGCAAATTGATCCAAGTGCCAACCAATGTGGCTTACTACTTGTAGAGAAAACTATTTTTTTTCAACTAAGTGTCTCTCATGGCCTGACTTATTATTCGAGGTATTTTTCTGTAACAAGGATGAAAAAAAACGATCGAGTGAGGAAGGTGAACTAAATTCATCTAAAAATAACAATGAATCAAGCTCCTAACCTATGCATAAAAAATGACTAGGATTACAACAAGAATTCCTAACTCAAAGGTGAGAGTAGATGTTAACCAACCAAACGAAAGATTACCATGCTTTACACGTAGTGATAGGAAGTGATTGAAATCAGAGTACAAACTTACATGTTTTGACCATAGGGGAAGAACAAAAATACACAACAATTCAAGAGAGAGTCGACCCAAAAAACTTGAAAGGTTAAGTTCAGAATGAAAAATGTCAACCATAGGAAATTCACCACCTGCAAGAGAGGCTTAACCATCCAGACGATAGCTTGAGTGATGATAATGATAGGGAATCTAAAAATTGGCTTACTTGGTTTCTGACAGAGAGACAACAATTCTTGGAGACAGAGAAGCTTGAACAAAAACACAGATCTTATAAACCTTACCCCAAAGTTAGAGCC
>APFE030148078.1:5862-91378 GCA_000404065.3 Pinus taeda
ACCGACTCAGTGAGCTCCAAAGGTCGAAATCTTCTGACACGAGTAAAGAGCATTTATGTTGTATTAAAGGCTGTAATAACTTCTTATCTACTACTTCTGTACGAGTTAATAAAGATATTTTATTTCTCAGATGACTCAATGCCTGAGATATTTTTTATGAAACACTTCTATATATTCCCCCTCGCATGAGATAGCAGGGGTTGGATGTTGGATGTAATTGATATCTTTGATATAGTTCTTTTACTGTAAATTCTCAAAGAAGTAATACAAAGGTGGTGGAATTTCTAAAGCTCTGTGTTGTTGGATGCATTGAGGTGTTTAACTGATTGTTACAGGATTCCTACGTATTTCATGACACAATAAGTCTTCCTTACAACTCTTTGTTATGTGTTTTCTTGTCTTTCATATCTCTTTCATGTTTCTGTGCTTTACAGTTAATGGCAAAGAAAAAGAATAGTTCCAAGATTTAATCACTCATTACCCTGAACTCAATCTAAGCTGTTATAAATGTTTTCTTCAGTTATAGTAATAAAGGTGTAATTCTTAACTGCTACCCTTTCACACTATATCTCTTCACAGTGATTATTGACTCAGGAATTCAAGTTTTTCTCCTGAGCAACATATCTCTTTCTCACACCCCAGCTTAGTGAAGAATTCTTAATTGCTTTTCACTGGTTGTTTTCATCTCACCATCATAATCTCAAGTTTGTTTTATGAAGTATTTAAAAGGCCCTGTAATTCCAACTGCTCAAAACTCAAGATTTCAATAACCAGTAGCCACAGACTCCATTGCCCAATGGACTAACCTTATCTGCAGATTCCCACTTTAAGTACAGAAAGACATCCCTCCAACCAAACATAAACGAAAACCCCTACTTCATAACTAGCCTAAAATCTCCACAAAACAGAGACAAAAGTTAAAGAGAGAGCCCTCTCTGATTACAGTCGGGCTAGAAGCAGTAATCCAAAGATTGGTTAGTGGTTACCCCGGCCGTATTCCCTTGGGAGTCAAAGGGAACAACCTGGGTGTTAACAGGTGGGAGGGAAAAAGTACCCATTAAGGAGGGTCTTTTAGGAGACCTACTCTGACATTTTAAAGCGATTGAGAACTTCCATGGATTAATGGAATGCTTCTAGTATCTTGTGAATTATTGGGGAAAAAGGTTAGTTGGTCAAATATTGTAATTCCACCTTGGAAGGGAAATGCAATCTTTCTAAAATACGTAGACACAACATCATCCATAGCGTAAATCTAGGGCCTTCCCAACAGATATTGTAGTCAAGGTTTCCATCAATGACTTCGACCTCAATTTCTATTTTCTTCCCCCTAGTTCAACTTGCAAGTTACTTAAAATCCCATACGTTGTGTATGTTCTTCCATCGAATGCTTTTAATGTCATTGATGATTGTGACAAAGGTGGTGAACCTAAAGTTTTCCAGCAACTCATTGACATAATACAGGTAGATGCCCCCTCATCAATTATCATTCAATGAACAATTTTATTGAGGGTTTTTACTTGTATAAGGAAAGCGAGTTGGGCCAGTAATTGAGGTACTTATCCTTTATGGTTAAAAGCCACAAGATTGGAATCCACTGGGTCAATCCCACCTATTACTGATAACAAATCCTGCTTTTGGAAGGGGCAATTATGCAATACTTCAAGTGCCGACAAAGTGGATGGCGATTAAGAAATATCCTCCACTATACTATAATTCTGTGTAATTTGGGCACGAGGATTAAATGTCGATTTATGCACTACTCCCTTTGGCGGCTTTATCATTAATTCAGGAATGATGGGCAGAACAACTTCTAATGAAGTTGTTGTCAAACTACTGGGTTGATCTGTAGCCTTGTTGTTTGACGACTGTGGATTCCCATAATCTTTGTTCCTTGTCGATATCAAAGTGCAATTTTAATGTTTCGAGATGGATAGCATAAGCACTTGTGATGTGGAAGCATGATCGATAGCAACTAAATTGGTTTCTGGGTTTGGAAACGGATCAGTCAACACCGTCGAGGTACTTGAAGCTTTTAAAAATTTCGCAACCTCAGCTCGATGTGGACAATATTTCGTGAAATGCTTGTTATTACATATGTAACATGGATAACAAGGTTTCTTTTGCCCAATAGGTTTTTCAGAAGATTTTTTAGGAGTTGAATTCTCCTGTTTCTTCTTATTATTTTTCCCTTTCTTCTTGGCCCCTGGTTGCTTTGGAATCTTGCCTTTGTCAGATGACACAACATTAATCTCCGAGGCAAGAGGTTTATCATTTTATTTTTGACTAGAAACTGCAAGGGCTTTACCAGATTTGGCCTTTGCAATTTGTGTGCTTGAGGTACCAATCATGCCATCGCCGGTGTGAGATTCCCTGATCAATTTAGGAGGAGGAGGAATGGAAAATTCTAGTCTAGGAGCGTCACGTAGAATGTGCCAGATTGAGTATAGATCAAATCTAAATATTGTGCACGAGCAAGACTTGCTCTTCAGTGGCAACTCCTCCCTTTGCCACATCTTCAGTAATAAAAGGTAATAAGGACTTAATAAACCACTCAGCTAGAAGTTGATTAGGAACATACGTCTTTACCATTCAACGACGACATCACCACTCATGAATATGATCGGATATGTGAGTGGCCGTGGTCAATTTAAAATTGGTAAGGAGTTTTTTTCCCGTTTCGTACCTTATCGGTAACTGGAAGTGGGTTAAAAAAGTAGTGGCAAGGGTGCTGAAGTTATCAAATGAAGCTCTAGGCAATTCAATATATCATTTCACTACCGGACCAGTGAGAGTTCTTTGAAAAAGGCCTAGCCTAATCAAATCATCAAATAGGGTGTTAGATGAGCACCACAAACGAAAATTCATTACGTGATTCGATGGATCTTCACCTAGATTTCCATTGAATTTAGGAATATCAAAGGGAAGTTTATAAGGAATTGCTAGCCACCAAGGGGTGTATGCAATTGGATCATTCATCAGCCGGTTCAAATCTGGTGATTCTAGAGTTGCTAAAAAAGGCAACTGTTGATTCAGGTTAGGTGAATCATACCCAGGATAAGATGGAATCGCCTGAGAAATAGGCCTTTGCATACCAGCACAATGTATCTAATGCTAGTAACTTTGATAAGGTTGTTGGTAACCATTATAGTATGGGTTTTGATAACCATTTTGAAAATGTGGTTTTCCATTACCTACAAAGCCTTGTTGCTTAGGTCCTCGGTACATTTGTTGGAATTGCGGTTGTTGATGTTGTACTATCCATGGTTGTTGGACCATTTGTTGTTGCCCACTACTAGAAGATTGACCAAGATGTGGGGTGATAATACCCATTTGAGCCTGAGTTGTTCCAGGTATGGAAGCACTAACCTAAGGTTGTGATTGAACCACAAAAATAAGAGGTTGTTGTATTGCAGCCTGAGAGACTTGAGGTTGACATACAACAAGCAGTGCTTATACTTGCAACATAGTCACAATAGTAGGTGTAGTGGGAATATTTGACATAGGTTGGATTGGTTGCATTGAATATACAACCCTTGGTTGTTGAGGTGGTATTGGTGCCCAACCATTGGATGTAATTCCAATTTGACCTAAATTTTTTTGTGAACTCTCATATGGTTGCTCCCCGAGAGAGAATAATGAAAAAGCATATTGTGCTCCATATGGTGGTAGTTCAATGTTCAAAGGATATATCGGTCTTTGAAGACAAGTTTTCCCAAATTGATACTAGCATGCAGGATCAATTTGCTGAGTTTCAACATAAGAAATACCAGATGGGATTCCAGATGAACAAATAGGAAAAGACCATGTTGTCAAAAAATTCCCTGAGTGGACTCTAGCTAGTGATTGATAACTAGTTGGGACAGATGGTATACCAGCAAACATTGTAGGAATGCTAGTAGGAAGCTCTATTGTAGCTATATCAGATGATATAGTCCTAGATGTTGATGGTTGCTCAGACATGTTTAGTCTATCCAAAAGGTTTCCTAGCGATTCAACATGAACTTGCGATGAAGGATGATTAAAAAACCTAACTTCAGGAGTAGAAGGATACAGATGAATCACTATCCCAAAATGTAATGGGGTACTGGATGGAAGATCCTCTACTATCTCTTCTATAACAATCAGTCTAGGTGGAAGAGGTAGACTATCAGGTCTGTAAAATATTTCTAGAGGCGAAGAAGGTATAGCTTCTGCAATGACAGATACTGGAGGGGTGACAGCTTTTGAATTCTGGGACTCAACTTCCAGATGTTCAGGTAAGTGGACTTCAGTCTTTGGATCAACTCTAGCTGGAGTTGTTTCAGGTAAAGAAGTGTCTGTCGTTACACTAGGATCAGTTCTAATGTCCCAACTGCGGAACTTTCTCTGTAAAGGCGGTTGTACCAAAAATGATCGGAGTAACTATATTCTTTGACGATGTTGAAACACAAGTTTCAAATAAATCAGGTGAAATGGACTTATTTAAATGAAATCGTTTTGCCCGAAATGGTTTCTTTTCCAGAGTCAAAGACAATTGAATCGCTAGTCTTGATGAACGACGAGGTTTTGATTGAATATCTTCCACAATTGTGGATTACTTAATCAACTCAAAATTAAAGGGAAAATGATGTTATTCCAAATTAAATAAATTTTAAAGACACTTTGACACAACTTTTCTTTTTCAATTTTTAAGAGTCAAGAAAAATCTAAAGATGACTCTAGTCCCCTTCGATTTTTAATGAGCCTGAAGTGACAAGTGCTCAGATGGACCTTTTCTTTTAAGGAATCGAAAAAGAATGAAAGTGACTACTCTGGAAATCTAGATAGAGGGATTACCAAACCAATCACAAAACTGCAATATACACCTTGGTGATAAATTAAAGAAAAATTACCAAGGACTTATGTACAACAATCAATCTTCCCAAATGTTGTGTTCACTGCATTGCGATCGATAGGGTGGCAGACATGGCTTCCTATGGATAAAGAATATAAGCCTATTGTTATCTCCAAATTTATACTCGATGGTATGGGGATCACAAGTCTGTGCTAGCACTTGTCGTATCAAAGAGGAGGAATCACCCAACCTTTGATGAAAACGATAGTTACTAGATTTTACGACGCCGGAACAAGTCTCTAGCCTAGACCTCTAAATGTGTTGCATTAAGTTCCAAAGCGTTGTTAAGTTCATTGAAATTTGTTTTGAAGTTGATCTTGTTTAGAAGTTTGCCTTTCAATGGTTCACTGCGTGATGTAGATGTAAAATTGCTAAATGCAATCTATAATGATAAACAATCATTGCTTATTTTTAGAAATGAAAATCCTAGCTACTAAGGAAAGAAGATTACGATTCTTTCAAACAGAGAGCAAAGAGCACATACTAAATGCATTTTTCCTAAATCATTTTTCACACATAGTCTAAATGCAAATACAAATGCATGTATTTGTTTCTTGTTCCCTTTAATGTGAAAAATGCCAAAAAGGAAAACTAAGTAGAGCAGAGATCTGAAATATTTTTACTCAAAGCGACATTTCGACAATTTCTTTTTCAAAATGGAAAGGAAGAATAAACGACATTTTTCAATTTCGAATAGAAAATTCTTTCGACACTTCAAATATTAACAAATCAAATCAAATAAATGACAAAAATTTCAATCGACTACCTAGAGAAGGAAGACTCAACGACACTTCTCTTTTTGACACAAAAACGAAAATTACGACACTTTTTGCACCAAAACGACAAATCGATTTAAGCAACTTTTCGACAAAGGATTGTAAATGATGGAGAAATACATAAAAGCATTTACTAATCCTGATTAATGGAGGCTAAACAATGTAATGCAAGTAGGCTTCAGCGATGAGATACTGTTCATAAGTAGCAAAAGACAACTAAACAAGGCTGAAAACAAAGACAAAAAACCCCAAATTTCAAGGAGAGAAATAGGCTCAGTCAGTCATCGCACCTGGGCTTCATAGAAATAGGGATGCATGACATCTGCTACACTTGGGAAGTGTAATGCATACTGACTTCCAGTGACAGGCACTGTGATGGGCCAAGGAGCGCAACTGAGATGGGTTTTGGCTCAAATTTGCAGATGATCTCAATGAGTTAAGCTGAGCTATGATTTACAGTAAAGAGCAAAGTAAAGGGGTATGATCTTGAGAGGGAACTGAGCAACCAAAAATGCATCTAGAATGCTTGTAAGTTAGATGTTCAATTCATAAACTAAACCGGAGATTGACTGAAGCAGCATTCATCTACTTTGCAATTGCAGAGCAAGAGCAATTCAAAGGCTATCTGGCTAACTTCGGGCTCCGTCTATAGTTTATAAAGAAAACAACAACAACAAACAAACAAACTATTTGTTCCCCAATGGAGTCGCCATTTTGTTTCTGGGAGAACTAATGTCTTTTCCATTTGCTAGCCCTTTAGGATTGGAAGCTATCCTAGAAACAAACAAGCAAAGCAATTTGGGGTTTCCTCTATGTATGATAGATAAGAGAGAGGCAAAGGAACCAACCTGAATCTTCTGCTTAACTCCTTGCTTAATTTCTCTCCCCCTTGATAGAGCTTGCAACTCTTCTCCTACTTATCACGCTTAAAGAATACCTATAGGGGCAAAGTAACAAAACACCTTCAAAGCATCTCGATCTATTATATCATAAGCATTGTAGAATCAAAAGTACAATGAACATAAAATAGCATTCACAAATACATGATTGTATTGAGGAAAACTCAAAGAACTTTATTAGAATAGAAGGGGGAATTACAACCCAACTGTCTGATCCAGCATCATCCTCCCAGCATCAAAGCCCTCTTCACCTCATGAAAAACAAGATAACCCAACAATACAATGCTCCTTCTCAAAGACAAACTATCAGCACTTCCTTACAGATTACAAAATTCCAGCCTCTATATCTCTCAGATGAGGGATCCATTTATAGATGTCTGCAAGGGTGTGAGTCATCTCTAGGTTTTTTATTAGTGCCATTCCACTTGTTGTTCTTGGTTCCACTTGGAGATTTCTTGGATCTCTTACTCATCCTTGGGCGAATTTAGAGAGGCAAGTGTCATAGTAGAAGTTTCTAAAAGATTCCATGAGCATCCACTTAGCAAATTGTCTCAGATATTTGTCCATTCTCGCTCATCGCACCCCACAGAAGGCCTCTTCAGTATGCATCCCACCTAGCTAGTGTAGGAGTCAGTATGCGTTGCACCCTAACCGTGGAGCAGTCAATATGGTCTGGTTTTGGCCAATTCTGAGGGGGTTTTCAAGTGGAACTTCTTGGGAATGATGTAATCAGTTGACCACGATCCTTTAGGGTATGAAACAAAACTTTTAGGGGTTAAAGATCCCTTGGTTTATCAAAATATATGATTGGGGTTGCGGTGCCCAAATATGTCTATAACAATTACAGAGGCAATTGTGGAATATCAACGCGTCGGAAAGTGAGGCCTTCAAGAAATGTCGGAGGGCAAAAGAAAGAACTAAGAAGATAAAGAACAGATTGGAAACAATCATGTGTCAGATGGATACTCTCTGTTCCCTTCACACATATGATTTAGCATGCATGCCCCCTACAAAGAACTATGCTTTGTTTTTATTAGAAAGGTATTTATAGTTAAAATTAAGGACATTAGGGTAGGGAAACCCATAGAATTAAAAATTGTTGAGGATTTTATAAACTACTGTAAACACCATGGAGTAAAAGTTCAACGATTACTCTGTGAGTTATAAGAAGAGTTTCGGCGTAAATCACATATAGAAAGACCTTTGTCGACGCATTTTGAACCAACTAGTGTGGTTCATCGTCAGGACAAGTTGAAGAAACAGATCCGGCTTAGCATGTTAAATAGTCTGAGCAGAGACTCCAACGGCTGAATAACGACTAATTTTGACTCTAGGAACCAGGTCAAATTTGTATTTATTAATTTAATATTATTACTATTTTTAATATTAAGATTATTAATATATTATTCTATTTATGGAAATAAGTAAAATTAGGTAAAATAAATAAATAAATAAGAACCCAACCCTTTTCTGGGTGATGTACAATTTCAAGCATTCATTTCATTTGTTGTTAACCAGTTGAAGTGGTTCAAAGTCCATAACACTTTCCAGAGGCAAGAAAATGTGTTGGAGCTTTGGGTCAGGGGTGAACCGAAAAACCCATTACAACCATTGACCAAACATAAGAGTCTAATGCAAAAGGAAGGAGTAATCCAGACCTTGGGACCCATCCATAAAGGAATTTTCTAGCAAGGGGTATAGTATTTTCTCTCTATCAAAGACAATTCCTTGGCAACAGCTAAATTCAAATGGAAAATTTCCAATCATAATGTACATGACAGAGAACCATTTAACTATAAAAACTTTAAATTAGCTACAGATCGCTTGGTTACTTGTAGCAACCTCATCTTGAGGGAAGGGCCATAATGGCTAGGCTGTCGATTTCGTAGTCCTATTGTTTGGTATCCTGCAGAAGGGTATAAAGCTATACATGAATTACCTGAAGGACAGACAGGGCACATCTTTGAAATTTTGGCTAAAAGTCATGGCTTTAGACCACCTCATGACATCCCTTCTCTAGCCTATTCTTTGACTGCTTTGCACACAAACTACATGGCTTTCATGAGGGCATGAAAAAGGGTAAGTAGGGGAGTGTGTTGAGATATGGAAAAGGTATGAATTTGCCATTTATTTCATTATCCTTTCCTTTAATTATATCCCCTTTATATTCTAAAGGTATTCATATATCAAGGGATTATAGTAAAAAATAGGGAACTATTTATTATTACAATTTAGCTAATGATTATCTTTTCTCATGCAGGAAAAAGATGAAATGGGAAAACTACCATTCCCTACCCGAGATAAGGAAAAAGAAAAGTATATTAACTGTTGTTCCCTCACTAGGAAGCAACATACAAGCAATAAGCCAAGGATGGAGCCTGTGGTTATGGATAAGAGTAGAGAAGGTCACAGCATCAACGCAAAAGACAAAGAGCCAACTGAAGATGGAAGATTGAGTGGATATCTTAGAATCTCTTGATCCTGAGGGATCGTTGTTACTATTTTATCCTCTGTTACTATTTTATTCACCTGACCATTATAAAAGGAATAGTGATTGTAAAGAACAGGGGGAAGATTTTACTTACTCTCATTGTTGAAACAGAGTATGAACTAGTTGTAACCATTTTGCATATGATTAATATATAATACAATTGTTGTTCCTTCTCTCATACTAAAGTAATCCGGCGGTGTTCACTAGCGGCTAAGGGCCCGGCCCTAGTCGATTCACTTGCTATTATTGTATCATTCCTTTAAAAATGTTGTCATGTGATGGTTTGGTTTCATTTCTATCTATTGTAATCACATCGCTTTACTATTTCGTATTTCTAGACTTAATGAATTGATCTATTTTATATGTTGTAATTGAATTGCGTTTTTGTTCATTTCCCTCATAACAAGATCATTGCTTCTTGCAAGTATATTGTTGTGCTATTCATTTTACTTACAGAGCTTCGATGTTCATTTCAGTAACTTAGCTTTGTTGTTCATTGCAATTACATAAGTTTTTCTGTTCATTTCTATTATATAGCGTTGTTGCTCATTTACTTTCTGCAATCATTTAGTTTTGCCTTTTAGCATTCTTACAGTTATCATAATTATCTCATTTTGATCAGTTGCAGTAGCATTATTGATTTAATTCATTGTCATTTCCAATTGGTTATTTAGTGTGGTGTGTGTGAGATCAACAACTGTAAAGAACATTGGTTATTAATGTCAAAGCTCTCAGATTGAGGATCTTGTTTATGCTCGATTTAGTTTACATCAGTTAAACAAGGAATGAGTTATTGCTATTGTATCCTTGACTGATAATTGTTGTTACTTTGTCGAATAAATGATTTAGTTTCAGAGCATTTAGTTTCCTTTAATTGCAGGTGAGTTCTATTTAAAGCATCTGTTATTCTTGTATTTGAAAGCACTGTACTGCAATTTAGAAACATTACTCTTGGGTAGATAGCCATCTCAAACCGTGTACACTCTTGAAATAGAAAATCTTGCTCAGATTGATAACTAATGTGAAGATATTTAGGAGTTAAAAAGACACCTTTTATACCTCAACATTTTGTGGTGCGTTTGTTGATTTATGCAAAAACTATCAAAGAATTATGTATGGAAAAAAAAGAGGAAAATAACAACAAACCCAACTATCCATGTAGTCGGTACCCTATCTGACTTACTATCAAGAAGAGAAGCACCTGTAAAATATGATGACGACGGAAATCATATAGTCATGGTGCAAATCAATGGATGCTCCTTCCCCAATGCCTTAGTTGATTTAGGAGCTGCAATCAATATTCTTACAACCACCACTTGTCAAAAATTTGGCATTACATCATTAGACCCAATCACAACATTGTTGGAGTTGGCTAACCAATCAGTAGTCAGATGAGAAGGCACATTACATTATGTAATGGTGTCTGTAGACTCCTGAGGATACCTTGCAGACTTTCTAATCATCAATCCTAGAAATGAACTAGATGGACACCCCTTAATTCTAGGTAGACCTTAGCTAGCAACTGTTGATGCTTACATTGGCTGTCGACAAGGTAGCATGACTATAACAAGATGAAGCAATGTAAAGAATTTAGCCTTATATCATCTAGCCCATCCAAGTTTAACAATAATCAAAACAAAAAAAACAACCTATATCATAGCTAACTAAAAACATTAGATCACCACTAACCATAAACTATGCCCTCAAATTTAAAAACCGAACAGAGGACAACATCATTAACAGCTTCATTAACCAACCAGAAACCAGATCCCATCTAAAATGTCACATGATCGAAACAACATTTGATAATGAAGTAGAAGAAGATCCCCTAAAAGATACTCATGATCAATCAATACCAACCACCTCTGTTTATAATAGCAAAACCATAGAAATTGAGCCAAAAAAAACTTTGAACATTTACAAAAGCCTGACTATTGAACAAGAGGAAAAGCTAATTCAACTCCTAAGAAAATATAAAGAATCCTTTGCATGGGATTACTTGGACATGAAAGGAATTGATCCCTAGTTTTGTACGCACCACATTTATACAGAAAAGGATGCTAGACCCATTCGCCAACCCCAACTAAGATTAAATTCTCATCTTAAGGATATTGTGAAAGATGAATTGCAAAAACTTCTAGATGTAAACTTTATCTACCCAATATCTGACAGCAAGTGGGTCTCTCCATTAGTAGTGGTGCCGAAAAATAATGGAAAGTGGTGGATATGTGTTGACTATAGAGAACTGAATAAAGCAACCTAGAAGGACCATTTCCCCCTTCCATTCATTGATAATGTCTTTGACATATTAGCAGGAAAGAAATTATTTTCTTTCCTAGATGGCTTTAGTGGATACAATCAGATCCAAATTGCCCTTGAAGATCAGGATAAAACTACCTTTAACTGTCCTTGGGGAACATTTTCTTACAGGGTCTTACCCTTTGGGCTATGCAATGCACCTGCCACATTTTAGAGGGTTGTACTCAGCATTTTTTCAAATTTAATAAATTAAGGGCTTGAAGTATATATGGATGACTTCACACCTTATAGGGATGACTTTGAGCTAGCATTACAAACATTAGAAAAAGTGTTGCAAAAATACATTGCCACCAGGCTCTGTTTGAGCCATGAAAAGTCTCATATGATGATGACCTAGGGACTCATCTTAGGTCATTATATCTCAGCATTTGGAATACAGGTAGATCCAGCTAAAATTTAGATAATTTTGTTAATACCTACTCCTACCACACAAACAGAGGTACGCAATTTTTTGGGATTTTCTGGTTATTATAGAATATTTATAAAGCATTTTTCTCAAATTGTTGCACCTTTATATGCACTAACAGGAGATATTAATTTCATTTGGACAAATAAGTGTGACCATGCTTTTGAGGATCTAAAAACGCTTGTATCAACAGTCCCAGTGCTAAGGGGCCCAAACTGGGATTTGCCATTCCAGATTTCATCTGATGCTTCAGACACAGAAATCGGAGCAGTTCTTGGACAAGAAGAAGTTAAAAATCCATATGTAATATATTATATCAACAAAAATCTATCTCCTACTAATTAAACTATATTGTGACTAAAAAAGAATTTTTAGCTATAATATATGTTGTAAATCAATTTAGAAATTATATCACTGGATATCCTGTAGTTTTATATACAGATCACTCTGCCATTAAGCATTTAGAAAATAAACCTGTTACAAATGGAAGAGTGACAATATGGTTGATTCTCTTGCAGGAATTTGACATCACGATTAAGGATCAACCTCAAAAAGAAAACCCTGTAGCTGATTTTCTCTCATGAATGCCAAAGCTAGCAGACGCATCAGCATTTGAGGATCAATTTCCTGATGAAAATTTATTTTTTGTTACTGTCAGAACACCATGGTATGTGGACGTTGCAAATTACTTGGCAGTAGGCAAATTACCCAAGCACCTAATGCCTAATGAAAGAAAAAAAATAGTGCAGCGTAGTAACAAATTCTCTTGGATTTGGGGCTACTTATTCCATACAGGGGTAGATATGCACATAAGAATATGCGTCCTGGAAGATGAAGTGTTTGACATTCTAAAAGCATGCCACAATGGGCCATGTGGTGAACATTTTGCAGACCGTAGGACCAGTCACAAAGTCTTACAAATAGACTATTACTGGCCCACTATCTTTAAAGATGATAAAAAGTTTGTTCAAGCCTGTGATAACTGCTAGAGGTCAAGATGCCCTAGACAATCTAATGAGATGCCTTTGAACCCACAATTAGTAATCAAGCCTTTTGAGCAATGGACACTAGATTTTATTGGTCCTATTAATCCATCATCCAATCAGAAAACATACATACTGGTTGCAGCATAGTATGTTACTAAATGGGTTGAAGCAGAGGCGCTACCAAGAGCTACAGAGGATTCAGTAATACATTTTCTTTTCCAATTATTTGTGTGATATGGTCTGCCGAGAGACATAATTAAAGATGGAGGACCGCAATTCGTAGGTAACAAGACTGCCACAACATTGAGAAACTACCATATTCTGCACAAAATTACAACTTCATACCACCCATAGGAAAATGGCCAAGTAGAAAGTACTAATAAGGTAATTGAGGCAATACTTACAAAAACAGTTGCATCACACAGATGTGACTGGGCTTCAATATTGCCAGAAGCCTTGTGGGCATACCGCACAACATGGAGAAACACCATGGGATATTCACCATATTAATTAGTATTTGGTAAGGAACCCATATTTCTAATCGAATTCAAGATTCAAACATTAAAAACAATGCAGGAGGTGGGTTTGAATTTAAATGAAGCTCAGACCAATAGATTATAGAAAATCAATGAATTAGATGAAATCAGGCTCTCGGCTCTTCAACAAGCTGCATTAATTCAAAAGCAGAGGGTGAAATGGCACAATGCCCTTATTAAAAAGAATGCCTTCTATGAAGGAGATTGGGCACTCCTATACGATTCAAGGTTCCAAGATTCCCCGGAAAACTCCAGATTAGATGGCTAGGACCTTATGAGATACAAAAAGTGCATGATAATGGCACCATTACATTGACAACCCTTGATGGATCTGGATATTCTTTCAAAGCAAATGGTCATCAAGTGCGACTTCATCACAAACCACTTACCAAGGAGTCCTTTTACCAACAGTTACGGGAAGATTCCACCATGAAAATTCTCGTTGAGGAGGTCAACCCATCCTTAGCATCAATCTAGTTAACACCTCATTTTTTTTTTTTTTTTTTGTATATAAACTTTTCTTTTTTTTAAATTTGTTTGTATAAACTGGTTTTTTTACATATTTTAGTATTGTTCCATTTAAGGAACAACTTCTGTTCCTCTTAAGGAATAGTTGTTGTTCCTCTTAAGGAACAACAACCATTCCATTTAAGGAACAATAGTTTTTGTGAGAGTTTCTTTCTGATATTCCTCTTAAGGAAAAACAGTTTGTGTGTTTATATTTTTGTTGTTCCTTTTAAGGAACAATTTTTGTTCCTCTTAAGGAACAATAGCTATTCCATTTAAGGAACAACAATTTTGCGCGTGTTTATATTTTTTCTGTTCCTCTTAAGGAACAACTGTTGTTCCTCTTAAGGAATACCAGTCGTTCCATTTAAGGAACAATAGTGTTACATGTTTGCATTTTTTTTGTTCCTCTTAAGGAACAGTTGTTGTCCCTCTTAAGGAATAGCAGTCGTTCCATTTAAGGAATAGCAGTTCCGCATGTGGTCTATTTTTGTTGTTCCATTTAAGGAATTGTTGTTGCTCTTAAGGAATAGCAGCCATTCCATTTAAGGAACAACAATCTCATCTGTTTGTATTTTTTTTGTTCCTCTTAAGGAATAATTGTTGTTCCTCTTAAGGAATAGTTGTTGTTCCTCTTAAGGAATAGTTGTTGTTCCTCTTAAGGAACAACAATTTTGCGTGTTTATATTTTTATTGTTCCTCTTAAGGAACAACTGCTATTCCTCTTAAGGAATAGCTGTTGTTCCTCTTAAGGAACACCAGTCGTTCCATTTAAGGAACAACAATTTTGCATTTTTGAATGTTTTTTATTCCTCTTAAGGAACAACAACCATTCCATTTAAGGAACAATAGTCCCGTTTATATTTGTTTGTGTTGTTCCGTTTAAGGAACAGTTGTTGTTCCCTTTAAAAGGAATAGTAGTTGTTCCATCTAAGGAACAACAGTTTGGTATGCATGTGCTTTATGCTATTCCATTTAAGGAACAATTGTTGTTCCTCCTAAGGAATAGTTGTCATTCCTTCTAAGGAACAACAATTTTGTCATTTTTTTCTTGTTGTTGTTCCTTTTACGAAACAACAGTTTTGCTTCGGTTTGTTTTTATGCTCTTCCACTAAAAGATCAACACTTTCAATTGTGTATGTTTTACTTGATGTTCCTCTTAAGAAACAACAGTTTCGTGTGCAATTTTTTATCTTTCTGCCATTCCTCTTAAGGAACAACAGTTTTGCGTTCAGTTGTCTTTTTGTTGTTGCTCTTAAGGAACAGTAGTCATTCCATTTAAGGAACATCACCTTTTTTTTAGTGCATTTATTTGTGAATAATGTTTCACTCTTCATGATCCTTTGAAAGAAAGAATAGAAATATATGCAAGGATACAAAATTAGAGGTTACTGGAATAAGCAAATCAAAGAAAAATTATCATCTTTAATGAGATTGATTTGTATTGATTAGAAAAGGGGAAGGACACAACTATCTATATTACTTTGTTGTCATTATCTTCACTAGAATTCAAATTTATTGAATACTTGTATCATGTTGGTTCTTCCCTAATTCTCATAATTCTCTTTGATTATTAATTACTAAATAAGAATAAGGGCATATTTTCTTCTATTGATATGTTCAGAATTCTTCCACCATCCCTACTCTTAAGGAGGGTTTAGCCATCCTCTATATATAAATAGGAAGTGCTATATAAAAGAAAAGAACAAAGAAGGAAAGAAAGAATATATATATGTTTACCAACAATTCTATGATTTGTCAGATGGAGGATAGGGGGTCTCATCATGAGACAGCCTACCATGATCATAAGGAAGCAGTGAAGTGGCATTCCCACTGTGGCCACCACACTAGGGACATGATCCAATAAAATTCCTTTGAGCAAGAGGTCTCATCACGAGCCGACCTATCCACCTTTCACTCCTTCCCAATGAATCGCATTGTGATCCATCTGGTTACCAAGCCAACACAATGGCCTCCATTCTGACATCGCAAGGCACTTTCCTAGGCATACATAAAGGATTATGATTCCAAAAGGGTGAAAAAGCAACTTTGTTAAGGTTATAAACACCTGTGGGTAGCAGAGCTCTGCTGATGGTATTGGAGTGTGTTTCAAACATCAACAATGATTATAAACCCTTTTCTTATTTCTTTATCTTTATTTCGAAATAGATTATGCTCCCAATTTCTTTTGAACTTTTTATGCATGAAATATCATTTAAAAAGTCAATCATAATAGTTTAAGTGGAATAATGACTGCATAGCATCTTACCTACGTCAGCTATCCCTTTCCCTTTTTCACGTCATTCCATAGCATCTCCATATTTATTCAAAATTTCCATTCTAATGCATCAATTTGAGCAACTCAATATTTTTGTGATCTTGTCATAAGTATGTACAACTTGCCATTTTTTCACCATGGTACGATTGTCGTTAGTACGTCGTTCCTCCATTTAACCAGTCGAAGGCAACCTATCATTTTTCGGGGGGGAGGGGCGGGAGACTTCCAAAGCACTTTTGCATATGTGTTAGTCTTTTATTTGGTTGTACCAGGCTGCATGATATCCCATAATAGCAAGCTTTAATAGTATCTATATTATTAAAAAGGTATTATCCTATATTTACAGATGTTCCATTATTGGCTCTATGCATTGCTGTGTAAAAATAACAGTGTGCAGAATTCAGAAAAATGGGAGGATGATGAGTATGCAGTGAGCCACAGACATTAGTAGTTTCTGATGCCGCACAAGAAATTCTAGTAAGGGCTGGATGGGTCACATATTTTACATGACTACAGCAACCCAATGAAACCGTAGCGATCAAATTTTTACAGAATTTGCAGGATGATCATTCTATAGTAAGAGGAAGACGAATAACAGTGACGGATATAGTAATAGCTGGGGTATCTGGACTACCAGTAGTCAGAACCATATGGACACATAAAAAATTGAGGCTTCAAGATGCCATGGCCATCTTTCGGGACAAGGGACAAAACCTGATTTTCAAAGGTAAAGGAGTCCAGCCTTCATCTCTGGGAGAATCATGGACAGAGCTGGCTAGAGTAGTTCAGAGCTACATTACATGCGACAGAAGAAAGGATGTCATAAGACCACGTCACCTTAAATTACTAGCAGTTTTAAAACAAAAATGTTCTGTAAACTTACCTGCATATTTGAATTTTTTGTTGCATGATGCTACTCAAAGCATAAAGAAATCTCGGCATATAGATACGGTTGTAAGCCATCAATGTCTAATTTGGTTGATAGTAAGCTACAATCTTGTCCAGCAGCAAACGAGTTGGCAAGAATTAGTATTTGTTATAGATGGGGGATTAGCCTTACCTGCCCCAAAAAAAAAACGACCACCAGCATAACAAACAGAGCACAAAAACGTAGATACTCTTCAAAATTAAGGACAAGCATGGGAATAGCTGAAAACCTCCAGGGTAGCAGCAGCCAACCCTTAGAATTATCTAGCCCTGAAAATGAGCATCCGTTAGAGCTGGAAGGAAGAGGCAACCAAGAATCATAACTTGAGGAGGAAATAGAGCATACTAGTGAACAAGTGAGGGATGAAGCAGAACTTCCCCTAACTCCCAACATAAGTCCACCACAAGGCCCATTATATGAGGTGGAATTGGCCCATATTTTGGCCAATATGAGTGAATATATTCAGCCCGAAATTCCACTCAACCTCAATGTTGAAGCAGCACAATCAGAAGAAAATTATGCCCATAATAGGAGTATATCAGAAGAAATAGTTGGTGAAGTAGAAACATGGGTAGAAACCACTCAGGAAAAGGCAAACTTACCTCTCCAAAAGAACCTAGTTAGGTCGATGTAAACACAGAAGATGTGTGCCAAACAGAGGAAATGGAAACTAGTCAGGGCAAATACACAGCCCTTGGAGAACAAAACCCAATTGAGCAACCAAGCTCAGTAAGAGCATAAACGGTTAGTGAAATATTTGTTCCTCGCAAGAAGAAGAAAAGTGAAATTAAGAGGTTGTGAAAGGAACAACAGAATCTATATAGCTTAGTGAAAAGACTTAGACTAAAGATAAGAATATTAAAAAGGAGAAAAATTACAAGTAGAACCTCAAAAATGGTGAATGCATCCATTCAAATTGAATTCCATGATACAAGGGCTACGAAGACTCAAACTGAGCCCATACTCATTCAAAACGATAAGGAACAACATGCAACTGTTACAGAAGCGGTTGCCCAAATAGAGACTGCACATTTATACAATACAGTTGTTCAAACGGAGGCAATCCCCTCCAACAGTGCGAACACCCAGACAGATATCCAAGCCAAAGATGTTTTGATAGGCAGTGATCCTGGTATAACAAATCTTCAAGAGAAGCTGGCACAGGCTCAGCTAACCATAGAAAAGCTTGAGGAAGAGGTTGTTCACCAAAAAAGGTACCAAGAATTACAGAGGCAATTGTGAAATAGCAACGCGTCAGAAAGTGAGGCCTTTGAGAAATGTCAGAGGGCAGAAGAAAGAACTGAAAAGATGAAGAACAGACTGGAAACAGTCATGTGTCAGATGGATACTCTCTATTCCCTTTACATAGATTTTTTAGCATGCAGATCCCCTGCCAAAAACTATGCTTTATTTTTATTAGAAAGGTATTTACAGTTAAAAATTAAGGCTATTAGGGTAGGGAAACCCATAGAATCAAAAACTGTTGAGGATTTTATAAACTACTATAAACACCATGGAGTAAATGTTCAACGATTACTCTGTGAGTTTTATTTTCATAATTTTATATTGGAAGAAGAAATGGAGAAGAACCCCAACACTTTTGTGGGTGATGTAGATTTTCAAGTGTTCATTTCATTTGTTGTTAACCAATTGAAGTTTTTCAAAATCCATAACACTTTCCAAAGGCAAGAAAATGGGTTGGAGCTTTGGGTCAAGGGTGAACCGAAAAACCCATTACCACTTCTGACCAAACATAAGAGTCTAATGCAAAAGGAAAGAGTAATCCAGACCTTGGGACCCATCCACAAAGGAATTGTCTAGCAAGGGGTAGAGTATTTTCTCTCTATCAAAGACAATTCCTTGGCAGCAGCTAAATTCAGATGGAAAACTTCCAATCATAATGTACAAGACATAGAACCATTTAACTATAAAAACTTTAAATTAGCTACAGATTGCTTGGTTACTTATAGAAACCTCATCTTGAGGGAAGCGCCATATTGGCTAGGTTGTCGATTTCATAGTCCTATTGTCTGGTATCCTGCAGAAGGGTATAAATCTATATATGAATTACCTAAAGGACATACAGGGCACATCTTTGAAATTTTGGCTAAAAATCATGGTTTTAGACCACCTCATGACATCCCTTCTCCAGCCTACTCCTTGACTGCTTTGCACCCAAACTACATGGTTTTCATGAGGGCATGAAAAAGGGTAAGCAGGGGAGTGTGTTGAGCTATGGAAAAGGTATGAATTTGCCATTTATTTCATCATCCTTTCCTTTAATTATATCCCCTCTATATTCTAAAAATATTCATATATCAAGGGATTATAGTAAAAACTAGGGAACTATTTATTATTACAATTTAGCTAATGATTGTATTTTCTCATGCAGGAAAAAGATGAAATGGGAAAAATATCGTTCCCTACCCGAGAGAAGAAAAAAGACAAAGTAGAGTAATTGTTGTTCTCTCACCAAGAAGCATCATACAGGCAGCAAACCAAGCACAGTCATGGATAAGAGTAGAGAAGATCACAGCATCAGCACAAAAGACAAAGAGCTAACTGAAGATGGAAGATTGAGTGGATCTCTCAAGATCTCTTGATCAAGAGGGATCGTTGTTACTATTTTATCCTCTATTACTATTTTATTCACCTGACCATTATAAAAGGGATCGTGATTGTAAATAACAAGGGGAAGATTTTTTAGAAATTACTTTTGTATTTTTAATTTTCTCATCGACTGTCATTGTTGAAACAGAGTACGAACTGGATGTAATCATTTTGCATATGATTAATATATAATATAGTTGTTGTTCCTTCTTTCATACTGAAGTAATTCAGCGGTGTTCACTAGTGGCTAAGGGCCCAGCCCTAGTCGATACACTTGCTGTTCTTGTATCATTCCTTTATGATTTATGTCGTGTGATGCTTTGGTTTCATTTCTATCTATTGTAGTCTCATCACTTTACTGTTTCGTATTTCCGGACTTAATGAATTGATCTGTTTTATATGTTGTAATTGAATTGCGTTGCTGTTCATTTCCTTCATAACAAGATCATTGATTTTGCAAGTATATTGTTGTGCTGCTCATTTTACTTATAGAGCTTCGATGTTCATTTTAGTAACTTAGGGTTTCTGCTCATTTACTTTATGCAATCATTTAGTTTTTCCTTTTAGCATTCTTACAGTTAGCATGCTTATCTCATTTCAATCAGTTGCAGTAGAATTATTGATTTAATTCATTGTCATTTCCAATTGGTTATTTAGTGTGGTGTGTGTGAGATCAACAACTGTAAAGAGCATTTCCTATTATTGTCAAAGCTCTCAGATTGAAGGGCTTATTTATGCTTGATTTAGTTTACATCAGTTAAACAAGGAATGAGTTTTTGCTACTCTATCCTTGACTGATAATTGTTATTACATTGTTGAATAAATGATTTAGTTTCAGAGCATTGAGTTTCCTTTAATTGCAAATGAGTTCTATTTAAAGCATCTGTTTACTCTTGTATTTCAAAGCATTGTACTGCAATTTAGAAACATTACTCTTGAGTAAATAGCCGCCACAAACTATGTAAACTCTTGAGATAGAAAATATTGCCTAAATTGATAACTAATGTGAAGATAATTAGGAGTTAAAAAGACACCTTTTATACCTCAAAAATGGACATGCCACATGGAACCTATCCTGCATCTACAATTTTTAATTTTTTTTTTTTTTTCTATTCACCAAAACCTTCAGTGGGCCATAACTTTTGCATATGTTGTCACTCATGTCGTTGGATTTACGATGACAATATCTTCAATTTGAGATAGGTTTTTCTGAATTTAGAGGACTTGAAAAATTTGGCCTTTCTGGATCCTCCTAGATCAGCTACCAGGGGTTGCCTATGTTACTACAGAGAGGCTACAAGTTTGATTTGCAGGTGATACAAGATTGGGCATAATTGCTACATAAATACCAAAACTACTACAAGATCACAGAGGAGGTGCTATAAGATTGGGCCAGGAGGTAAGAAATGGTCCAAACCACTAAGAACTTTCCTCCAAAGCCCCACAAACATAAGAAATCATCCTAAGAGGGGTGAGTGGAATCCTTTCTCCTTATTTTCCATACAATTGTTGAGTGAATTATGTCTGCTACAAGCATCCTGTAGTGAACCCTTATAGAGTTAAATTTCTAAAAAAAAAAAAAAATTCTTACATAAGAAAGGCAAAGTGGGAGAAGAGGTACTTTTGTTTCTTGAAGCAGAGGATATAATTCTTCTTCCTCTTTGAATAAAAAAAGTCATCAAACTCCCTACTCTACCTTGACACCCTAAACTTCTCAATGAAAAATTCTTCAAAATTTCCTTTGGGATAATATAAGAAAGCAACACTAGGAACCATGGGGGGAGGTTTCAATCAAAGAGATCACATAGACACCAATAGAATCCATCAACATCGCCCTGTTAGAGACATTTTCCTGAGACACCATTGGATGGGGTTCTTTGAACAATTGAAGGGGTATGATGATGAGGTAACACATGAATTTCTCATGGCCCTTCATTCTCAAGGAGAGGATAGTGTAACCATAGTTGTTATGTCACTTTCCATTCATCTAAATGCATAACTAATCAACATAGTGACCACCATACCCTTAGGAGTTCGATGGGGCAAATAAGATAGGACAATAGCCATCACAACCAAGAAAAAGTTCTTCTTCCTTGAAGAGAGGCCTACTTAAGATAAAAATTGAGTCATAAGAGAAATCATCCCCTACCCTTGGGATGAAGTGGCCTACAACATCCTTAAATACATCTCCTATGAAGGGAGGTTGATTGTTATGTATGCCTATCAATTCAAGCTACCCTATGAGCTAAGATTCCAGGCAGAGTTACCAATTACAATCACGCTCAGTGTTCCATATTTCCTCCTTTAGTCCATCATTGAAATAAGCCATAAGGTGTGGGAAGGGAGGAACCCATATATTTCCCATCATGGCCTCATTAGGCTAATTATCATGAATGCCTTAAGATAGCTCAAGAGACCCATCTTGTTGATCCAAATTGGATCCATGAAAAAATATCAAGTGCCATGGTTGTATCAAATCGGGATAGACTTCAAATTTATGAACAAAGAGCTATCAGGAAGACCTCTAGACAGTGGAAGTTTGCAACCAGCAAGGAAGGACAAGGACATTGGTTAAGCTGTGTTGACCGAGGCCCATGGAGACTGCACAAGAGGCAAAACTGGCAGTTAGGAAGCTCGGATCAAGAAACCGAGGCCATTTCTAAATCGCACATTGTTGGGCAAAACCCCTCAAGAAGGAAAATCCCCGAGCACTCAGTCGAGCACTCAGTCGCATGAGAAGCCGAGAAACCGTAAGGAAAGCACTAAGGCAAAATGCGGGTCCTACGCTCCAAAATCGATGGTATATCAGAGGCACATTTGGGGTGATAAGCAGATTTGGCAGAAAACCAGCGATTCCATTCATCACACAATGCATGTCTGGTGGATGAGAGAGAAAAACACCTCTCATTACACGCTAATAGTCGAGCAAGTCAACCGCGTGAAATGAGTGAACACCGTAGGATATGGAGACTCCAAATCTGATGGCAGAGATTGTGCCCAATGGGAAAATCGGTTTTGATAGGGGGATTAAGCTGCTGCATACAAAATTTTGAAGTCCAATTTGACCACTAAGTTGGTGGATGAATCATTCCACAGTGTAACTGAAACACCGAACTGTCGAGGAAGAGCTGGCACAGTTCATGAGAGGACAAGTGGTCACTTCCTTGTGAGACATTGGCGATGACACAGAGGCAAGGAACTACAAGCGAACAGCAGCAGGCAATCTAAAGGTGTGGAAGAGGAAGCGAACAGTCGAGTTTAGATTGGCTTTAAGCCATGAATAAACAGACAGAACAGAAGAGAGCATGATAAGGAAGATATAGAGAAGAAAAACAGTGACAGAAAAGGCCAAAGAGACAGTGAAGCAAGAAGCAAAAAACAAAGAGCCAAGCTGACCTAAGGCAACATTGGGTAGACAGAACCAGGCTTGAGAGGTTCAAGCCATCCTTGTGAGGATATCTATCAAGAATTGAGCACCATTGGACTCATCCCATTAAAGACTAGAGAGGTCAAGACTTGGTAAGGAAAAAGTATGTGCACTCTAGTGGCTTGGGGAGTCCAAGAACCACCCTACTAAGCATCCTTTGTTTCAGGAGACTCAAGTTGAGCCCTTCATTGTAAATCTCTACTTTATAGACACAATAAAATAAGGCCACCACTGAGAGCTAGACCGGAGACGTAGCTCTGGAGAATACGGTGAAATCCTTATTAATGTGTTGTGTTCTTGTCTTTTCTTACTGTGTTTCCCTTAGCTTTTTGCATTTTCCAATGTCTGTGTATTTTGCAATCTAATTGATCCGTTGCCTAAAATAACATAGGAACACACCACCACATGATTCTGTAATACCTTCATTCAGTATTTAATTAACTGAGGTCACTCACGAGTGATTTTTATATCAAGTGGTATCATAGCTTTAGGCTGTTAAGGTTAGACAAGCTTGTGTTGGTTTAGCTATTGAATGCTAACTAGATCAAATCTCAAATTAGGAGAAGGAGAGTTGGTCAAAACTAATCCTGAAATTGGGAGATTCTATCCTCGGAAGACAATGTCAAACGAAGGTTCTATGGGGCCAGACCCTCAATTCATAGATAGTTTCCTAGCCATAAAGTCCATGGTAGAAAAAATGTATAGGGACTTTAGAAAACATAAGCATGAAGATTCATCAGGCTCCAAACAAGACAAAGGAGAAGATTAGTCACATTCCCATGACCATTCAAAAGACAAAGGGAAAGAGGAAAGCTCTCTCACACCTCCTGATAGCCCTAAAAAGAAACCATCTTTGATCAAACTTGATGTTAAATTTGATTTACCTATATATGATGGAGAGTTGAACACAAAAAATCTAGACAATTGGATTAGAAAAATTGATGTTTATTGCAGAGTCCTAAATATCGATTCAGACAAGAGAAATATTCAACTAGCAAGCCTACGCCTTGGAGGCATTGCCTTGGTTTTGTGGGAAGGTAGGACCTAAGCTGACACAAAAAGACATGGTAAGACTATCTCTGTCTCGAGTGAATTTGTTTCTGCAAACAAAAAGCAGTTCTATCCATTGGCCTACATGTAGTAAGCCATGATGAGTTGGCAAACTCTTCGACAGTTGAAAGGGCAAAGTGTGCGAGGGTACACTTAAGAATTTAGAAAGAGAGCATTGATTCTAGGAATCTCATTAGACTCACCTGAGACTCTGTTGAAGTACATTGGTGGTATACACAGAGACATGAGGAACACTATCCTCATGTTTAATCCCACTAGTGTAGATGAAGTATTTGTACAAGCTACTCATATAGAAGCTAGAGGAAAGAATGGAAGTCCAGAAGTTGGGGGATCATCCCAACCCAATGCAAGCAAGAATCAAGAGAAAATAAAGTAGAAATGGAAAGCAAGGAAGGCTAACAGTGCACAGAAAAGCAAGGCTTCATGCACTGACTGTAAAAAGGATGGGCATGATGATGAGCACTGTTGGATTCTGCATCCAGAGCTGAGACCTAAGAAGTTCAAGGGAAAGAAGAAGAAGACTGTTGCAGTTATTCAGAAAGATTTGGGGCCAGACTCAGGAGATGAAACAACCATTGTAGCCACAGGTATAAGAGGTAAGAATTATGAAGCATCTACTAGTAATTCTGCACAATCTGATATTTACAAAGAAAATGAGAGAAAAAGACATGAGCTTTTCCATATTCGAGTTATTTCCAAACATCAAAAGATTGATACTTTGTCTGATAGTGGCTCACAAGTAAATTTGATTTCTGAAGCAATTGTAAATAAGTTGGGATTAGTAACTACACCTCACAAGAAACCATACCCATTAGGATGGTTGAATGATAAATCACAACTATAAGTGACTAGACAATGCAAACTCAAGTTTTCGTTTGGGTCAGCATTTGTAGATGAGGTTGAGTTAGACATAATTCCTTTGGATATATGTCGAATTGTTTTAGGAATTCCTTACTTGTATGATAGAAAAGCTATTTTCTATGGAGTTGAGAACAAGTATCAACTCATTAAGGATGGAATCGAATATATTGTAAGAGCTCATAAACTCAAGAATAATTATACTCTCATAAACTTAGGGCATATGAAAAGAATTCTAAATTCATGTAAACAATTTTACTGATGATTGTAAAGGAAAAGAAACATGATAAAACTAGTATATTTGAGGGTTGTAATGCTAAATAGCAAGCTGATTTAGAAAAAAATGTTTCAGAATATGACATACTATTTCAAGAACCCAAAGGTTTGCCACTCAAAAATGAAATAGTACATGATATTAATTTGCAGCAAGATGCTCCGTTGCCTAACATCAGAATGTACAAGTTGTCCGCTTTAGAGAATGCAAAGATCAATAAGCACGTACAAGAGGTGCTCAAGAAAGAGTTCATAAGACCTAACACATTGCCATGTGGGTCTCGAATAGTCTTGGTGAGAAATAAATATGGCTCATGGAGAATGTGCATTGATTACCGAGCACTGAAAAAGATAAAGATCAAAAGTCATTATCCCCTTCCTCACATATATGATCTATTAGATGAGTGAAAAGAAGTTGTTTATTTTTCCAAGTTGGACTTGTATAGTGGCTATCATCAGATCAAAGTTGCAGAGCAAGATGCATGGAAGACTTCTTTCAAAACAAAGCAGGGTTTGTATGAGTAGCTGGTTATGACTTTTGGCTTAACTAATGCTCCTACTATTTTCATGAGAGAAGTGAATGATGTACTCTCACCTTTCCTTGATTATTTTGTCATTGTATATTTGGATGACATTCTTATATTTAGTAAAACATGGGAAGAACATTTAAAGCATGTCAAGAAGACTATAGATGTTTTGAAAAGATAAAATCTTTATGTTAAGCTCTCAAAATGTGAATTTGGAAAAATTTGAATTATTTGGGTCATACTGTAGGGGGTGGTGAATTGAAGATAGATCCCTTTAAGGTTGCAGTCATTGTAAACTAGCCTAAACCCAAATCTGCTACGGAAGTTAGAAGCTTCCTAGGAGCAACACAGTATTGGAGAAAGTTTATTTCTAACTTTTCCTTAATTGCAACTCTCTTACATGCTTTAGCAGGATTGAACAAGGTGTTTCAGTGGGGAGGCAAATAGTAGAAAGCCTTCAACACCTTGAAAGAAAAGATTAGTACAACACCTATACTAGCATTGCCTGATCTTCAAGGACCATTTGAGATCCAAACGGATGCCAGTGACTATGCCATGGGAGCAGTGTTGACATGGCATGGTAAACCCATATGTTATCATTCTGAGACATTTAATCTGCAGTAGTTAACTATCCCTACATATGATAAATAATTGTATGCATTGGTAACAGAGTGATGAAAAAGTGGAAACATTACTTAATGGGCAAAGAGATAGTAATACATACTTATCATCAACCACTTCAATATCTACACTCCAAACTAAGCTGCAACAATCAAGACACTATAGATGGATGGGTTTTCTACAACAGTTTCATTTAGTCATCAGATATAAAAAGGGCATACACAATAAAGTTGCAGATATGTTATCTAGACCCATTATAAATGCATCTACTATACTTAAGCATAATTTCGTGTTACATGAGAGTTACATTGAACAATATGCTCAAGATATAGACTCTAAAGATGTATATGCAACTTTAAGTCAAGGCAAACGAGTAGAAGAATTGGATTATCATGTAAAGAACCGACTCTTATACCATTGTGGGAAGTTATGCATTCCACAAACTGAAAGAGTAAAGATAATTCGAGAAGCACACATCAGGTCACTTTGGGGTAAGTAAAATAGTTGCACAGCTGCAAAGATTTTGTTATTGGCCAAAAATGAACGAGACAGTTTCTAGATATGTAAGAGGGTGTACTATGTGTGCTAAAAGCAAGCCCAACAATAGAAAACTAGGCTTTTCCACTCCATTGACAGTTCCTTCTCACCCTTAGAAAAGTGTTTCCATGGATATTGTTGGAGGACTGCCTAAATCTAGAAAGGGTCATGATTATTTATATGTTGTTGTGGGCAGGTTCAACAAAATGTGTATTTTGATACATTGTAATAAACAGATTATAGCTAAACAAACTGCAAAACTGTTTTTTGAACATGTATGGGTTCATTTTAGATTACCCACTTCCATTATATCTGATCGAGACACCCAATTTGTGGGGAAGTTTTGGTCAAGTTTGTGGGAACTGATGGACACCAAACTAAAGAAAAGCACAGTTTTTCATCCACAAACTGATGGCCAGATAGAAGTAGTTAATAGGATAGTGATCCAGTTACTTAGAGGATATTGCAACAAGCATCCTAAGCTTTGGGATGAACATTTATGTTATGTGTAGCATGCTTACAACCAAGCAAAACATTCTTCTACACAGAGATCTCCTTTTGAGACCTGTTTTGGTTTCACACCAAGGTCTCATTTGGATTTTGTCTTTGGTAAAGACACCATAGTTGAGGGACATAGTGATGTGGACAGGGCAACTAGGTTCATTGAACAAATCCAAGAGATCCACCAGGAAGTACAAGAACAGCTGGAAAAGAGCCAAGCCAAATACAAGGCAAGACATGACAAGCATTAGATGGAGCATAGTTTCCAAGTTGGTGACCAAGTCTGGCTGTATATTAGTAAGGACAGAATGCAATGTGAAGGTAAAAAGCTAAAGCCTATTAGGTATGGACCCTTCAAGATACTTGAGAAGATTAGTGAGAATGATTTTCACCTTGATCTACCAGTTTACATGCACATCTACTCATTCATAAATGCAGATTGCTTGAGATTGCTTGAACCTTCACTAATTGAGGATCCCGAAGAGAAGAGTAAATTGCCTTCTATTGATGACCAGTTACTTGAATATCTTAATGAATTGTAGCAAGACACAATTTTGGACAGGAAGGTGAGGACAATGTGCAGAGGAGATGTTGAGTACCTCAGAATTAGGCTCAAGGGTTCAAAGATGAGCAGTGTAAAGTGGATAGGGATTGGAAAAGTGAGACAATTGTACCCTCACTTGGTTAATGCTTGAAAACCAACTTTTGGTGGTCCAAAATCTTTTTAAGTGGGAAGGTCGTGATTCGAATTGGATCCATGAAAGATTATCAAGTGCCATGACTGTATCAAATCAGGACAGACTTCGAATTTATGAACAAAGGGCTATCAAGGATACCTTTGGATAGTGGCAGTTTGCAACCAGCAAGGAATGACGAGGACCTCAGTCAAAGCGCACTGGCTGAGGCCCATGGAGATCACGCAGGAGGCAAAACTGGCACTTAGGAAGCCCAGATCGGGAAACAAAGGCCATTTTTGATGCGCGATTAGCGCTTAGTGCTTAGCGCTAATCACACATCGTTGGGCAAAACCCCTCGAGAAGGAAAAGCCCTGAATGCTCAGTCACATGAGAAGCCAAGAAACTGTAAGGAAAGTGCTAAGGAAAAAGGTAGGTCCCACACTCCAAAACCGGTGGTATATCGAAGGTACATTGGGCCAGTAAGTAGATTTGGCAGAAAACGAGCGATTCCATTCATCACACGACGCATGTCCGACAGATGAGAGAGAAAACCACCTCCCATCGCACACTAATGGTCGAGAAAGTCAATCGCGCGAAATGAGCGAACACCATAGGATCTGGGGACTCCAAATCTGGCATCGGAGATTACGCCCAATGCGAAAACTGGATTTGACAGGGGAATTAAGCCGTGGCATACAAAAGTTTGAAGTCCGATTTGACCACTGAGTTGGCGGATGGATCATTCCACAGTGTAACTAAATATCAAACCATCGAGGAAGAGCTGGCGCAGTTCATGAGATGACAAGTGGCCACTTCCCTGTGAGACATTGGTCATGACACAGAGGCAGGGAACTCCAAGCGAACAGCAATAGGCGATCCAAAGGGGAAAAAGAGGAAGCAAACAATCAAGGACAAATTGGCTTTAAGCCATGAATAAACAGATAGAACAGAAGAGAGCATGATAAAGAAGAGCCAGAGAAGAAAGATAGTGACAGAAAAGGCGAAAGAGATAGTGAAGAAAGAAGCAAAAAACAGAGAGTCGAGCTGACCTAAGGCAGCATTCGGTAGACAAAACTAGGCTTGAGAGGTTCAAGCCATCCTTGTGAGGATATCTATAGGGAATTGAGCACCATTGGACTCATCCCATTAAAGACCAGAGAGGTCAAGACTTGGTAAGGAAAGAGTATATGTACTCTAGTGGCTTGGGGAATCCAAGAACCACCCTAATAAGCATCCTCTGTTTCAGGAGACTCAAGTTTAGCTCCTCATTGTAAATCTCTGCTTTAAAGACACAATAAAAGAAGGCCATCATTGAGAGCTAGACCGGATATGTATCCCTGTAGAATAGCGTGAACTCCTTATTAATGTGTTGTGTTCTTGTCTTTTCTTACTGTGTTTCCCTTAATGTTTTCCATTTTCCAGTGTCTGTGTATTTTTCAATCCGATCGATCTGTTGCGTAAAATAACATAGACACACACCAACACAAGTTTGTAATACCTTCATTCATTATTTAATTAATTGAGATCACTCACGAGTGATTTTCATATCACTTGTGGACTATCTTTTTGGACCATAGGTAAGGAGGCCTTCATAGAAACACAAGCCCTCACCATAACACAACAAGAAGAGACACCAAAATCTAGTGCCAAAGGTAGGAAAGAAGAAGAAGAATAAGAGATAGAAGAGGAATAGGAAGAATTTAAGGAAAATATGGAAGATGTTGGAGGAATAGATGGAAAATAAAGGAAAGAAGATAAAGGGAAGAAAAATGAAGAAAATAGCACCCATGAAGAACCTTATAGGCCTACAAAGAAGAGGAAGCAGAAGCAAAAACTAAGCCTCTCACCAAGAAACACAGAACAAAAGTGTTTGCTACCTTGGCCACACTTAGCACACCTATCAAGCCCAAGAAAAGGCAGCCCAAGTAGGCCCCCATATACTTCAAAATAAGAAAGAGCCCTAGAATCAAGTAAGGGAAGCCTCAACCTCCCTCAATATTCCCAATCAAAATTGAGGAATCAACCAACCACCAAAATAAAGAATTAGGACTTGGTGAAGGAAAAATTGAGGATGTCACCTCCCCTAAAGCCAAGGGTACGCATCCTTTGACACCCATAGGAAGGCCCACCACTAGAACAGTCACAACTAAGCAACTCCAAGGACAATCTGACCTACTACAGGAGAAAACAAAGTTGCTACAAGAGAAGACAAAGTTGCTGCAGGAAGGGATATATTTTCTACAGGATCAAGGAAAAGTGTTGTAGGAAGGGGAAGCAAAATCACAAGAGGAAGGAGTAGGTCCCCAAGGACTCCAAGAGCCTGATCCACAGCATGACCTTGGGTTCTATTACAAATTTATTGAGGGAGGGAGAATTATACCTACAAAATTTTCAACTCCCATATTCTATGATTTAGAAAAAGAGACAGCCAAAACTCATTGATGGATTCAAATTGCAAAATCCAAGAAAGTGGAGGATGTGGGCCTCATGGAGGAAAAGGTGCAACTAATAGGTAAGAAATTGGCTCACTTAAGGTTACAAGAATTAATCATGAAGGAGCAGCTACAGTTAGAAAAAAAAGGATGAGAGAGCAACTACATGAAAAAGAGGCACAAGTTGCCACCATGGCAAGTTTGTCCATGAAGGCCATCCAGTGTAGGAAACCATCCAAGTCCTATTCCATTTTCCTCAAGGAACAATGATTGCACTTCCAAATCAAGACATTGGCACAATATGGCTATCTACCATTTCAGGATTATAGGAGGTTCATTAACTTTTTCCAACAAGTGAGCATTAAGGATAGAACCAAATTAGGTGAATTCTATATGCACAACATGATCCTCACAACTATGAACTTTTGGTACCCCAACTCAAAATTGGGGGATGTACAACTGATGGCACTAGCCTCTTGGTTGACCCATGAGGAAAAAAGGGTTGAGTAAGTAAAGAAGATTATGGCCAAGGAAGCAAGTGATCCCCTATACATCAATGCATAATTAATAAGTCCCAAGGCCATCATTAGTAACCATAACATCATCTCTGTTGATCCCCAATTAGACCCTCGCTACATGGAACCAAAAGAAAAATTTGTCCTCAAATTAGAGGATAACTTTTGGTTGTTGGGAACTGAGAGCTTGCATGATTTCCAAAGGAGATGGCATGCTCTACCCCACAGTTTGCAAATCAGAGAGTATCGCTCCCCTGAAAGGTTAAGAGATGCCCCGGAAAGGACCCCACTCTACAAAAGAAACATTCAAAGGTTGAAAATCAATTGGATAGGGCTCAAACTTAGTCCACCCTTGTTGTTGGGCCTATAGGATAGAAGAGACCAAGCAGAGGAAAAAAGAGTGGGAGTAGAAGAAAATGTAGGGTTTTATATATAGGAATGCACACCATCTAATATGCCTTGGGATGTCAGGGAGGCCATCAATGTCATGCATGAACTTCAAATTAGTGAGTAAGTTTCTTAGAGGGTGATTTTTTTTAGTAGGGGGATGATGATGGGTCCCATCAATAGGTATAATTTAAGGCCCTTATTGCTATCTTCCAACCCATAAATTCTTTCTTTCCTCACATTAATTTACATTTTTTGCTATAATGTGCTTATTAGGAAGACTAAAGGGTGCTTGTCATACTTCGTGGTCTAATGTGGTTTATGTGCAGGAAAGATAACATTTTTTAGTACATTCATGATCCATAGGCACATTGGAGGCAATTACAGGAAGTGTAGGAGGCTTGTCCCCTACATTTACTCTCCTTTGACTCAAAGTGATCCCTAGAATCATTCATATGCAATCACTTACAACTCGAGGTCCACTGGAAGTTGATGAACTCAAGTGCATGAGAGGATATAAGGGAACTAGATCCACTATTTTCATGAGGATTAAAACTTTTGGAGCTAGGAAGAACTATTGAGATCCAAGTACTTGAGACTATTATTTCAATTTTGATATGATGTTTAAACTCCATTTTTTGTTAATGAAATATTCACTGTTGGTCTACATTTGAGTTAACTTTTGAGGGTTGAGACCTTTGGGTTAGGGCCCATCCTACAAGCTCTAGTCTCTCTTATGTATTATATTTTTTCATTGCTTTAGTAGTGGAGATTATTTCCTTATTGAAACAGAAGTTAGATTTCAAAAATTATGGTTGCAAGCTTGATTACCTCCTCTCATGTGGGAAGTGTTGGTGAGGAGTCTATAACAACAGGCCAAAAATATTTGATTGTTTTCCTTTGAAAGTGGATAGGATTTGGTTAATAGTTCTATTGCAAACTCTTTGTTTTCATCCAAGAAGCTAATATCATGCCTTTGGATATGGATTAGATGCATGTTGTAGGATAGAGTAGTTATTGGTGAAAAAAAATTTGATTCATCCTTCTTATCTTGTTTTGTTGTAATTTGATCATTAGATTCATGTACTTTCTATGAGTAAAAATGGATTGATTTTTAGTCTGCAGGTAGTACTAGCGACTTTTCGATATTGCGACTCTCACCCTACATCCATTTTGTCATCACCATATTCCTTCTTGACACCTCATATGGCTCTAAAATTCTGCCACCGAGATCATTTTTCCAAGGTTATTGGGGAACATTGTGAGCATGTACTTTTGTGCAAGATGGGTCTCTGAGGGGTTCTAAGTTTTGAAAAAGGCCTCACACATTCTTCATACACCCTTATATACCTTCTCCCACCTTCATAACACCTCTCTTACTCTCAATATTCTCTCAGATCCAATCCTCTAGCAAAAGAAGGTAATCTTATAACATCTTGTAGCGGTCTTATAGCACTCTATAAACTTGGCCAAATTTTTTCTAAGATATTTATTTTTTCGTTTTTCGATTGAATTATGACATCCACGCTTTCAATCCACAATTGGGGAGACCCAAGTATCACTCTAGACCCATCTTTCCTTCACTGTAAGTATAGAAAAATAATTAGAATCAGTAGATAAATTTCTACAATTGAATCACAATGATTGTTATTTTATGAAATGTGTACAGTCTCTGTCACTGAAGATAAATTATTTTGAACTCCATGATAAGAAGGGAAACTCATTAATGCAAATATATTATACCTAGTTTTTTAAAGTTATGTCCATAGGTTTTCTAGTCATACTCTTTAGATCAAGTTTCCTCTTTCAAGAATTTTTTCACATTATGCAAGTAGAGTACTGATTTAATTTTTGCAAGTAAAATAGCATGGTTAATTTATGAAATTAAGTACAATATTTCTCTTCCTGTAATTGTAGTTAGCTTTTACATTTGATGAATGAAACTTTCATTTTTTCAATTAGGATGATGTTCAGCTTCCTACAATTATAGTAGACTGATATCTTTTCATGCAAGTTCCCTTTGTAAGCTATTTGGAGGAGTGGTCTCTACATACCTTGACTTGATTCAATGACTGAAGGTGACATGAGTAGAGCTTGACGTACTGTGCATATATCATTGTCACCTATAAGTTTGTACAAACCCTAGATTGATAATTTAAGTTGGTAGCCTTTGGAGTTGCAACATTCTTCTTGTAATATTGGGGATCATCAATGGCCTCGACTGAGATCAGGTTTTTCTGGCTCCCACTATCAATGATGAATTACACTGATGAACCCTTTTCCCATGAAGCAATGCAAAAGTAATCTTCTCCCTATCAAAGAAATTATGGACCGAAAAATATCCTTCCAGCAGATTTAGCCATATATGTACAACATCTACATCTATTTGACCTTCGAATATAGGGATATCAAAGATAACTTGTACCTTGAAGGGGGTGGCACCTACGAAGTGAATTATGGATTAATATGTATTGAGCCATTCTTGCAAGGGCTCAACTAGTTCAAGTCCCAACTCCTTATACCTTGACCTCGTTGGGGACATGCACAAAAAAATAGATAAAGAGAAAACCGCTTTGATACCACTGATCTAGACTTATGCAAAACTGAAACAGAATACAAATATAAACATGAACAAAAATATGCAACAAAAATAAATCCTCATTTCATTAATATCAAAGAACTAAAATATGCTTACATACAAAATGGAAATAAACTAGCTCAGGTGATGGTAGCTTATCTCTGAGAAGAGATGTGGTAGCTACATGCCTCTGAACTATGTTACAATGAGGCTCAAGGGCCTTTCTATTATTGAACAACAAAGGGAGACCATAAACAACCAAAACCCTAACCCTAGGAGATGGAACACAAAGAGTTTGTGGGCCCCATTGGGGTTAATTGGATAGCCAACTTCCCAAGGTCATAACTTGGTCATATTATCTTTATTTGGTGTGTACGATACATTTCTAGAAAGGTCTCTCTGATTACAACAATATTTGTAGGAGACCCTTGCCTAAGGCTCTGGGCCTATTGGGGAACCCAAAAAATGTCATTTAGGGGGTTAAAAAAACTCTAGAATTTTAGGACAAGAAAAACTACTTATAATAGTAAATTGTACTATAATCAAGGAAATTGATGAAACCAGTTGGAGGTCTAGGTGGAATATGTGAGTGGCCACCAATATCCACCTGGATTAGTCCTACCCCCTTAGGAAGCAATGGTCCCTATTGCATGTAGAGCCTCCATGATGTGAGGAAATTTATGTTGAACCTAGTCCTTGGTGAGCCACTTGCCCTAGTGAAAGAGTTGGAATGCTTTAACAACTTGATATAGTTGAACCCTCTCCTGGAAAGTGTTCTTGATCTGTGTGTCCATGATCCTATTAGTCATGGCTTGTTTGATAGAACTTGAGTTGAGCTATGTTGTTGCCAGTTGCTCAACAATGTCTGGTGTGTCCAGCAATGGGGGGAAGTATGTTGCAGTCAATCCACATTGAATATTGGGTTGATCCAGGTGGATATTGGTTGCAACCCGCTTGTTCCACTTGGATGCCCAACACTATCTCTTTTAGTTTTTTGATTTCCTAAATTGTAGCACAAATTACTATTTTTGGCAATTTTTCGAATCCTAAACTTCCGTAGCTTTTTTGAGGACCTAAAAGATATTTTTAGGCAAAACAGAGAGACCAAAAATATCCCTCCTTAAATATCTTATATGTTTTTCACCTCCTCTTTGAGATCTTTGAAATGGGGTATTATGATAGCGAAACAGAAATCATATGCCAAAGTTATAACCCCAGGAAGTTGATGTACCAACTTACCCAAACGAGGCCCACAATTTTGGCACTTCATCTCCTAGGGTTAGCTTTTTTGATGTTTAGGGTTTTCCATTGTTTCTCAATAATAAATAGGCCTTTTGAGCCTCATTGTAACACAATTGAGAGGCATGTACCGCTAGATCTCTTCTCAGAGATAAGCTACCATCGCCTGATCTAATTTATTTCCATTCAATTTGTAAGCATATTTCAGTATTCTGATACTAATGAAATGAAGTGTTATTTCTACTGCATTTATGTATTTATGGTTATATGTGTAATTTTTTGCATCCCTGTTTAAATTTGGATTAGTGGTATTAGAGCGGTCTTCTCTTTAGTTATTTTTCTTTGCATGTCCCCATCTAAGTCAGGGTATAAGGAGTTAGGGCTCAATCTGGTTAAACCTTTGCAAGACCAATGTCGCAACCCCCAACAACCTCCCATGGTAGAAGAAAAGAAAGACAAGGGTGCAGGAGATCCTTTCAAAATATTTCTTGAGGAAGCCCTTGAGCGACAAAGGAACGTGATGATGGATAGCTTTGCCCAGATCTTTCGATGACTACCCACATGCGATGTATATTCATTCAAAAACCACTCTGGAGGTACCACTCCTTTTAAGGTACAAGTTAACTTCGATATTCTTGTATTTGAGGACCAAATAGATGCAGACTTATAGATAAATGGTTGAATTTGTTGCAAGGATATTTTTTAGTTCATGAATTTTCTAATCGAGAAAAAATACCTGTGCACTTCTCAAAGCCACCCCACACATCAAGGACTAGTGGGAAACTTAATGTGAACAAAAGGACGAGAGGGAATGCTCACTGTTTTCAGTTGCACCCATATAGGATTCTATCCGAGATGCCATCAAGGAACAATATCACCCTATTGGGAGCTATGAAGATAAATACATAAAGTAGAGCACACTATGGCAGGGAAGGGACCAAGATGTGTCAAAGTTCACAAATGTTTTCCATACTCTCCTTCTGAAGGTGGGTATCAAGGATTCTGAGCAGCATTTGGTACTCAAGTACCATGACTTTCTACACGAGTACATCCAAGACAAGATGGAGTTCCTACACATATCCTCACTTGGCACGAAATATCGATACGCTGTCAAGAATGAGAAAAAATTTAAACAGAAGAAGCGATACATTGGATCTACGAATCTGAAGCAAGGTAAAGGCGCCCCCAAACCACAGAGAAAGGGACAAAGCCAAGGTGGGGCGACCCAAGACAACCTACTGAAGCCACAAGCAAAGAAAAACACCACAAAGACGAAGAAGGACATGGGAAAATGGTGTGAGTTCCATAAGAGCTCCACTCACAACACAAGTGAGTGTCAGGCCAAGTAGTCACTGGTGGCCGGGTTGAAGGCTTCCGAATCAGATGGATTTTCCAACTCTGAGTCAGAACCTGACAAGGGGAATAACAAATGGAATCAAATCATTGATGTGGAGCCTAGTGCCATTGTGGGCACCACTAAGGTCCATAAGAATGATCCTAAAGATCTAGAGGATGGGGTACACCTCTTCCACTCATAGATGTGGGTGAAAGGTTCTTCGTTGCAGTTCATTGTCGATAGTGGGAGCCAAAAGAACCTCATTTCAATAAAGTTCATGAAGCGGTTGGGCATACTGATGACATCACATCTGCAGTTGTACACCTTCGGGTGGATTCACTAAGGACAGGATCTCTATGTCAACCAGAAATGTTGCCTTCCCTACAACATCAAGCCCTTCATGGATGGCGTACTGTGTGATGTTGCTCCTCTCGAATTTTGTGATGTATTATTAGGAAAATCATACTTGTGGAAGATACATGTTGTATATGAGTCTAGACCTCGCTCTGTGATTATTACTTTGGGAAATAAGTTGTACAAGATACCGGAGGTAGCCCCGCCTACTGCCGTCTCTTTGATCACTACAAAGAAATGTAGTAAGATCATTTCCCAGACTAGGAAATTTTTTTCCTTATGACTTGCCCTCGGGGCAAGAAGAAGGTTGTGGCCATGAATTCTAGACAAGGATCCTCTGCACAACAATAACAGATGGACAAGGTTGTGGAGGAGTATAAGGAAATTTTCGCCTCACCTACAAGGGTACCTCTACACTACCAGGTCAAACACTCCATCGATCTAACCCCGGGCAGGCCTCTACCCAATGGACCAATCTATTGACACTTTTTTCTAGAGAATGATGAGATAAAGAGGCAGATTCATGATCTGTTGTAGAAAGGGCACATCAGGCCAAACTCAACCCCCTGTGGGAGCCCAATTGTATTGGTTGATGAGCCCCATAAATGGGTAATTATATGGGCTCATTTTTCCTCCTAACTCAGCTTAATCCACCATTCTCATTAGTTTATTGCATGTTTTTTATTATATTTATGCTAATAGAGTGAATTGGGTTAGTCATTATGCCATGAAGTCTAATGTGTGCTATGCAGATTTTTGGTCAATTTTGAGACAAAGTCAAAGGTTTAATGAGCACTTGGCAGCCAATATTCGAGGACAAAAGGGAGAGGATTTGTAGGATGGTTTCCCCCTCATTTATGACCCCTTACTTTGAATCCTCCTTCAGAATTCTCAAAGCACAAGCAGCGACATCAATGCATCAAAAGGGCAGTCGAGCAAGTGAAGAAGAACTATTGTCTATCTCTAGTCTTGGGAGCCAAGCCTCATTGACTTTAGGAGAGTTTTTGGGGCTCCAATTGTATAAATAGGGAGGCTTAGGGCCTCAGTAGATTGGTTAATGGTTAGTCAAATTTTCGTACTTTTATTGCAGCTGTTGCTCAGCTTGTTTTTAAGCTTACTTTTGTAAACAATTTCATGTAATGTGACTATTATTTTGATAACAGAGATGAAATATTTTCTGAGCTAGCACTGAGTTCTTCCAGGGGGCTGAACCTCTTGGGTTAGGGCCCAACCCAAGCTACCCATTACCTCTTGTTTGTATTTGTATGTTTTGCTTCATTTCATGAATTAGTGTCGTTAGATAGATTTTATTTTCTCTTGGTTAGAATAGGTTGATTCTGGTGATTTCCATAGTTGTTTCCATTTTAGGTTGCTAAAGTAGGTTAAATAGTGATAGGAAAAGATACAAAAAGGCCATCAACAGAGCCTTGACCTCCTTTCTTCCCTCTGGGATCATGAGCAAAGGTAAAGACACTCTTGTTGTCATAAAAACACAGTTTTTCTTCCTCCATGCAATTTCTAGTGTCACGATTTCATTCAGAGGTTAATTTTTGCTTCAAATCCATTTTTCCATACTCATTTATGTTTCTAAAATAAATCTCTTACCATGCTTTCCTTTCCATATAGCATTGTTCAACATTTCATTTTCCTAGGTCAGAGTTTAGGTTAACATGAGATATAGTTCTATTTTTTTGGTGCAACTAGTTCTTTTCTTGCTTAGTTTCAGTGTTTTGATTTGAAGCTCTCTTACAATACATCTCTGCTCATGATAAGTCAATAAAGTAGCCATCACCATCTCCTTTGCTACTTTTCTCACAGGTTATTCACATCCCTTCACAAATCTGCCCTAATATCTGCACTTTTCTCATAAGCTTTCCAATCATCTCTTGAACAGATCCAACCATCATTTTCTTTCCTAACCATCCTTAATGAACTACAGACACCTCAACTCATCTCTCTAGTATTTAGCTACCCTTTCCCACCATTTTTCCACCTTTAAAACCTCTAAAACAACCCTCGACATCCTCCTGTAGAACCTCCTGTAGATCCCCTGCATCCTCCTGTAGAATTTCCTATGAGTGACTTTTTGAAGTCTGGTTGCAAGGAAAGCCTCCAGAAGGTTGCCAAAGGCCTCTTAGGACCCCTCCACACCTTCCTACACCTTGGAAAATCCCAAGGTCGCCCTCCATCGCCACCTAATCACTACCACATCCACAAACGAATGAATTACATGCACAACAATTTCACATAAAATACATAAAAATCCAAAAAGACAATTTTTCCTCATTTCCTTCTAGAAATAGCTTGAATAGGTGTAGTTTCCTTCCTCAGTAGGTAATGGAATTCATTTCGTAGGTTCTCATCTCTTTTTCTGCAAAAGTAGGGGTAGTTGGTAAATTAGGGTTTGCTAGGTTTTGCTTTACATTCCAGCCTTCTTTCTCTTTCTGCAAGTAGAATAGCCTATGTAGAGTAAGCTGTCCTTTATTTCATCATATTTAAAGCTTCTTCTAGAATTCATAGAAGTTGGCTTGAGCTCCTAGTGATCTTGCGCCAGTTGACCAGGTGACAACCTGCATTAAGAACTAATACTTGTGCATACAACACCATCGCTTCCAATTTTGTTACGAACTATCGGGCTGATAAAAGTAAAGTAGGAAGCCCCAGGAGTTGCAGCACTATTGCTACAATACTGGTGCTCGCCATTGGTATAGAAGAAATGTTGGACCTAGAGACTCTGTATTGATTATCGGGTGTTGAACAAGATCACTTTCTACAATAGTTACCCAATCCCATAGATTGATGACCTTGTTGACCAGCTCAAGGGGGGCAAATATTTCAGCAAGATTGACATGAAGTCCGATTATCACCAGCTGCCCATCGAACCCTTCGATGTGTGGAAGAATGCCTTCAAATCCACAGAGGGCCTTTCTGAATGGTTGGTCATGCCTTTCGGGTTAAAAAATGCCCCTGTAACCTTCATGATATTGATGGGTGACATCTTGCGACCCTTCACCAATAAATTGGTGGTGGTGTACCTAGATGATATCTTGATCTTCAACCAAAGTTGGAAGAGAACCTCCACCATATTCGACAGGTCCTTCAAACCATGCAACAACCCAAGCTATGTGCCAATTTGGATAAATGCACTTTTTGCATGACCCAAGTTAAATATCTAGGGTACATCATTGATGAGAAGGGTGTGAATGTGGACCCAACAAAGATAAAATTCATTCGAGATTGATCAGCCCCAACCACTCTAACAGATCTTTGCAATTTTTTGGGTCTTGCCAATTTCTATTGCAGGTTCGTGTTGGGGTTCTCTCACATCACTTGGACTTTAAGTCAAGTCACCAAGGCTAGAGAAAAATATATATATTTTTTGTTAAAAACCCAACAGAAGGCATTTTCTGAGTTGAAGCATTGCCTCTGCTCTACACTAGTGCTCACATTACCAGATCTGCAACAACCATTTGAGATTGAGACAGATGCCTCCAAATATGCTATTGTTGCAAGTCTTACTCAGTTGGGGCATCAAATGGCTTACTAAAGTGAAACACTTTCAGACACAGTCCGAAAGTATCCCACTTACAACAAAGAAATGTAGTCCATTTTGCAGGTCTATTGTCAATGAAAGCATTACATTCTGGGGAAGGAAACAATCATCCAGACAGACTACTGACCCTTGTAATTCATACGGACACAAGGGAAGTTACAAAATGATCGCCATTATAAATAGTCCACATACTTGCAACAATTTCATTTGAACATTAAGTACAAGAAGGGAAACATCAATAATGTTGCAGACTGCCTCATCCAACCACCAGTCATGGCGCTGATCATTGTGCTTGACTCCTGTGGCCATGAGATTTTGGGGTGGATGCATCTTTACTCAAGAGACCCAGAATTCAGAAGCACATACTAGACACTCCCGGAAGGTAAGAAAGTTCAAATTTTCACCTCCATGATGCACTATTTTGCCACCTGGGACACATCTGTGTTCCTTCAAGCGAGTGTGATAAGATGATTTCGGAGGTGCACTACAGTCAGGTCATTGGAACTTTCAAAGTAGAGAAAACATTGGCAATACTGCAGAAGTATTTTTATTGGTTGAACCTTTGTAAGGATGTTGGGAGGTACATTAAATCATGCACCACCTACGCCATTTCCAAACCAACCATCGAGAAGCAAGACCTATATACTCCTCTACCTACTCCTATTCAACCTTTGGAATCCATCTCCATGGATTCCATGTCAGGCCTTCCTTCTACTAAGCCCAACAATGGTTGTGTTTTCATGGTCATCGACAGATTCTCTAAGATGGTCATTATGGCAGCCTACAAGAAGAGTATCACAACAAAGGCCACTTCTAAGCTCTTCTTTGAGCTAATGTGGTACACTTTGGGATCCCATAGTCCATTATCTCTAATTGGGACAACAAATTTCTAAGTGCATTTTGGTCAAGTCCCTGGTCTATGTTGGATACCAAACTCACTAAGTGCATGACTTTCCATCCCCAAACTGATGGCCAAACATAAGTCGTCAATAGGATGATCGTACACATTTTGCACATGTACAACTCGAAGCATCCACACGCATGGGATGAAAGCCTCCCCTATGTCCAGCACAACTACAATAGAACTCTCCACAGCTCAACAGGCCATAACCCCTTCCAGGTAGGGCTGGGATTTCAACCATTATATCCTATTGATGTGGCCATCCCATTTGCAACTACTCAAGTATATTTTACTCATGTCTAGTCTAAAGTTGACAGGGCTAATAACTTCATTGAGCGCATTCAACACATCCACCAACAGGTCCATGATATATTGGACAGAGCCAATGCTAAGTACAAGCAGCGCCATGATCAAAATCGTGTGTCACACAAGTTCCAGGTGGGCAACAAAGTTTGGCTACATTTTCATAAAGAGCGCCTCACTAGACCCCACCACAAGATTCACCCACTTCTATATGGCCAATACACCATCACCAAGGTTGTAGTGGAAAATTTCTTTGAGCTTAGCATTCCACCGTTCCTTGGTCTACACCCAGTGTTCAATGTAGACTGCCTTGGGCCATACTTTCCACCATTGTTGGACACATCTGACATTGCAAAACAACACACACTAATAGAGCTAAACCCAGACTGCATGGAACATGCGACAATTGATCGGATCATGGACACACAAATCAAGAACACTCACCAACAGGACATCCAACTATATCAGGTTGTCAGAGTTGGACAACTCCTTCACCAAGGCAAGTGGCTCCCCAAGGACCAAGTTTAGCAGGGGTTTCCCCATCTCATGGAGGCACTCCATGCAATGGGGATCATTGCTTCTTAAGGGGGAGGAATGATCCAAGTGGATATTGGTGGCCACTCACCTATTCCACTTAGACCCCCAACACTATCTCTTTCAGTTTCCTTAATTGTTGCACAATTTATTATTTTTGTCATTTTTTCGGGTCCTAAACTTCTAGAGCCGTTTTGAGGCCCTAAACGATGTTCTTAGGGAAAACGGAGAGACTGAAAACCTTGGGGGCTTCACTCATTGAACCTATGACCCATCACGTGCATTCGTGGCATAGTAAATAATACCTCTAATTTGATAACATATTGGAAAATGCCTCTAAAAATAAAATTATTTAACTGCCTAAAAATACGAACCTAATAACTCTTACCAATTTAAAAAAAACACTACTTTCTTTTTTTTAACAAAGTCGATTACTAATATATTATAAAACTTCAAAGGACGAATCCTGTTACATATGATGGTAGAAGCATAGAGGAGGGGATCCAAAATGGATACACAGACCCTTGATCCTTGTCAGAGGACTTGTAGTATGAGATTAGAAAAAAGATAATGGCTATATTGCTGAACAAACTGGCCTACAAGAAAGCAAAATTTGCAAGACATAGAAAGATTTACATCTACTGGTTTACTGAATCATCGAACTGAGGCTCCTTTTTCTCACAGATTTTTGTCGATGCCTCTCCGTGCATGCTTTGGGTCATTTCTTTTATGTGGGTTATTGATTCTTCCAGATGGTTACATTTTTCCTTGAGGCCTTCAATCTCCGCTCTCTATTTCTCCAGCTTTTTTCTCTTGGATTTACTGTCAGCCTAAAAGTCTTCCTTGAGGTCATTGAAATGTTTTACAAAATGAGCGATCATAAAGCAATGGGCTTTGCACAGTGTGCAGCTGCTGTTGGTTATTACTCGCTCCAGAGGATCTTCAGCCATAGCTATACCGGGCTTTGAGATTGCTTAAAGAATTTGAAGCAGAGAAAAATACAGTGGATAGCTGAGGGGAGGGGAATAAAGGGGGATAGCAGAAGACGGGAGCTGGCAGTAAGATTGTAAGAGGCATGCAGAGGGGAGAGAGGGAAACAAGAAGGGAGGAAGATAGAGAAGGGGAGAGGAAGAGGCCCAGGAGGGGAGGAGCGAAGGAGAAAGAAGGAGCTGCTTCAGAAAATCAGAGAAACTGTTAGCTAAAAAGCATAAGAAAACACAAAGACCAATGCGATTACCACTATTGCCAAGGGGAGATAGCCTTCTTCCGCAGCTCAAATTAGAACTATGGAGCAAACTGGGAAACACCTGATGCTTTCTGAAGAGAGCACTTCCGGGACCCGAGCCTTTACTCTTCTAATCGAGAGGAACTGGAGCTCTGGAGTGGGGGGAGGGAGAAGTATTCAAATGGATATATAATGGTTCGAGGATCTGGACTTCAGAATCTAAGGGATGCGAATCAGAGATTTTCCTGAATATGGCATCTTGTTTTGGATCTCTTGTGCAGTCAAAGTAGAGTGTGAAGGGACTGATGCCTAACCTCTGTTTGGGGTTGTTACGCGAACTCTGTCTGGACAAAGACCCGTACCAGATTCTTTCATCTGTGCAAATATCCTTTGCAGCGGTCATGATGAGGAAGATGATAGTGTTAGCGAGGGAAGAGTCAGTGGGCTTATTATCGACTTTGGGAGAAGAAGCAGGCAAGATTGTGAGGTGACTGATATACACGGGATTCCAATGAGTTGCTGTAGGATGGGTCAATTTAAGGAATTGATTTAACATAGATGTGATCATTTTCACGTACTTGGCCGATAGTTCTGTTGACTGCCCTGTTGGCAAAAGAGTCTGCCTCCATATTGTTGGTTCTCAGAACGTGTTTGCAGGTGGTGTCTCCCAGATGAATTAGATTGTCCATGATCCGAAGTTTGATGTTGCTGAGAGCATATTTTGTGAATTCTCCCCCTATGGCTAATGCAGCTATCACAATAGTCGAGTCATCCATGATGATTGGGTTCTGAATTTGTAGTTGTTTCATGATATTGGTGCCTAGAAGGAGGCTGTATGCCTCTGCCATATTATTCGACATTTGCCCCAGGCCCCATTCGTAAGTTACGAGAATTTTTCCATACTGATCTTTGATAATGCCTCTTGCCCCAGCTTTCCCCGGATTATTTTTTGAAGCTCCATCAAGCTGTAGGATGGTTCTCTTCTACTCATGAATCCATTGGATTATTTCTTCCTTAGTGCCCCTGAGTTTCCAGATATTCCCTTTCTTGCCAACTGTTGGAGGGGGTTGCTTATTTTTATCATAACTTAAGTAGAAATTGTTGAACCAATCTACCTCCTCCTTCTGCCAGTTGGATCGATCCGGTTGAGAAACAGCATTAGCGCTTATCATTTCTGAGATAAGACCCATTGTTTTTGCCAGAGTTCGAGCTGGATTTGGCTTTTGGTTGTTGAAAATGCAGTTATTCCTGGTAAGCCAAATTTTCCAGTTAAGGGTTGAGGGAATACATTTCCACAAGCGGGTGATGATGGCCTTTCTTTTCCTAGAGTGAGGGTAGCATTTCTCCCAGTCTCTGCGAAGGGTAGTGAGCTGGTCGAAATTCTCTCTTATTCTCAACATACTGATGATTTGTTTCGAACAATTTTGAGCATATGGGCAATCTAAAAAGAGATGCTGACTACTTTCCTCCTCCACACGGTAGAGGCAGCATATAGAGGGACCTTGAATCCCTCTTTTTTTTAGATTCTCAGCCGTGAGAATCTTACCTTTGAGAAGAGTCCAGATGAAGAATTTGATCTTTGGGAGACATTCAGTATTCCACACAGCTGAACGGAGATTCTAGTTACGGAGATTGGAGCTTGCCTAGAGAAGTTTGTACCCTTCTTTTACAGTGAAGTTTCCTTCACTAGGATCCCATATGAACCTGTCGCAAGCGTTTTTGTTTATCGGAGCAGCTCCCGATAGGGAGATCTTTAGGTCAACCCATTGATCCCTGAGGTTATTTGGAAGATGGAGGTCCTTCCAAGCGAGCCAATTATTATGATCCCATATGGAGATGTCGAATAGAGAGGTCAGGTTTTTTCCTTCCATCCAAGCTTTTAAAGTGTTGAATTGCTGAAGGAGATTTCTTGGCTTCGTTCCCATAATTCTGTCCATCCATATGTTTGTTTCTTTCCATTCCCCGATGATTTAGAGATGTGAATTTTGAATTGGGGGAGGACTTTTTTAATGAGTTTCCAAACTGAGGTGCAAGGCCTTTCTGCAATTGCATCGGAGAGGAGATTTGAGTTTTTCCCATTAAGATATTTCCTTTTCATTGCTTCGACCCACCAAGAGCCTTTTCCTATGAGCATTCTCTAGATCAATTTGAATCCCATCGCTTTGTTGGAGAGACGAGGAATTTTGATAGCTAAGCCCCCTTTTTCTAAAGGAAGGGTGACTTGATCCCATTTGACAAGGCTAAACTTTTTTGAGTCTTGCTTCCTTCCCTTCCAAAGGAAACTTCTCATGATTAACTCAATGTGCTTGTGAGCGCTTGCCGGAGCCAAAGTGACTGTGTATTGGTATATTGGGAGGGCTGAGAGGAGAGCCTTGATGAGAGTTGTTCTGCCTGCCAAATTTAGCCAGGACAGCCCCCAACTTTGAAGAAGGCCTCTCATTTTTTCTATTTGCCTGATCCAGATTTCAGAGTTGACTATTTCTTTTGCTAAGGGTAGACCCAAATAAGAGAAGTGACTCCAATTTCTTTGGACTAGAATTTCCATGATCAAGGAGATTCTTTGCATGATTTGTGGCGAGACATTCCACGTATATATTTTACACTTATTGTTATTCAACATTCCCCCTGAGAGTTCCAGAAAGTTGTCTAGATTTTTCTTGAATCTCCTGGCCATTATGCTTGAGGCACCCCCTATTAAAAGGGTGTCGTCCACAAAGAGCGAGTGATTAATTTCTTTGATCCCCCTCGCTATGCTGATCCCTGTGATCTCCTTTTTCTTTCGAAGGTTTTCCAGATGGATGCTCAATGTTTCAGCCATAATGATGAATAGAAAGGGCGAGAGAAGGAAACCTTGCCTCAGTCCTCTGGTGCTTCTAAAGTAGCTGCTGGGTCTGCCATTTATGAGGGGGCCAGTCCAAGGATTTGAGATGCACTCCATAATGGTGGTAATGAATTTGAGTGAGATTCCAAATTTCTTGAGGACATTGGCCAGGAAGTGATGGTTGACTCGTCAAAGGCGTTTGCCATGTCCAATTTTATAATCATACCTCTTTCCTTTCTATTGATGCTACTGTGGATTGCTTCTTGAATCAAAATGACATTGTCGGTAATTTGCCTTTTAGGGACGAAGCCACCTAGGTTTTCTGATATAAGATAAGGGAGGAGCCTTTTTAGCCTGTTGGCCAAGATTTTGGTTACAATTTTATAGGAGACATTGCATAAGGAGATTGGTCTGAAACGATCAAAGGAGAGGGGGATCGAGTCCTTGGGATTAAGCGCTAGATGGGAGGATTTAGTATTTTCTCCCATCTTATGTTTTTTGAAAATATTTCTAACCATTCTGACAAAGTCTTTTTTAATTATGCCCTAGTGATTCCTGTAGAAAGCAACCACGAAGTCGTCGGGACTAGGGGTCTTGTCCGGTTGCATGCTGAATGTAGCCAACCTAATTTCCTCCTCCGAGACTTCCTGTTCCAGTTCTCTGTTTTGAAGATCGGAGATTTTACTCTCAACTGGGGAGAGAAAATCCGTGTTGTTCGAAGACTGTGGGCCTGCTGATAAGAGAGATTTGAAGTGGTTGTGTGCTGCTACTTTAATTTCCTCTTGTTCACTGATTTCTTTCACCTATGCTATGATTTTGTCAATTTGGTTTCCAGCTCGTCTGATCTTAGTACTGTTGTGGAAGAAGGAGGTATTTTTGTCTCCAGCTCTAAGCCAAAGGCACCTCGATTTCTGTCTTTTTTCTTCTTCGTCCTCTCTATTTTGCTTGTAGAGTTCCCGATACATTTCGTTTTCTCAGAATTGATCTTCCTTTGAGAGTCTATTGTCCTCTTTTTCTTGATTCCACTGTTCCATTTGCCTGTGTAACTCTTCTCTTTTTTTATTTTCCATTACTGCGTTCTCTTTAGCCCATTGTTTAATTGCTGCTCTTAAGGATTTTAGCTTCGTTTCCCAAATATAATTGGGAGAGCCTATGACTTCAGTAGCCCAGTGGTCTTTGATGAGCTTTCTGAATTCATCCTTAGAGTCCCAGGATTTGTTGTATTTGAAGGGAAGGGGCCCAAGGTTTCTACCATTGTCTAGGATCAGAACCATAGGCTTATGATCTAAGGCTGAGGCATGGACTATTTTGCTTTTAATTGAAGAGAAGCATGTGACAATTTTTTCGTGGATTAGAATTCTATCCAATCTCTCTTTGATATTGTGAATTCCAGCTCTCTTGTTGCTCCACATGAATTTTCCACTGATAGGGGGAATGTCAATGAGGTTGTAGGTTTCTATTATTGCTTCCAACGAGTTTCTTGATGAGTCAGCAAGGAAATTCCCACCTATTGTTTCCTCGCTGTTTCTTATTAGATTCAAATCTCCACCCAAAAAAATATTCCTGTCTTGAGATGCCTGTAGCTCTGAGTTGATGGATTCCCAGCAGTGTACTTTATCCCTATAATGGTTCAGGGCGTAAATGTTGAGAATGGTGTATTCTTTTTTTGAAACTCTATTTTTAATGTCTGTTCTAAGCCACCAGTTGCTTGCTTTGTGGCTTATAAGGTCCCATTTTCTCTTGTTCCATAGAGTTCCTATTCATCCTAAGGCGCCGACTGAGTCTGTAGCTGTACCTGTGTAATTTTTGAATCTTTTGATGTGACTTTGGAAATCTTGGTTGGGCATTTTGGTCTCCTCGATTAAGAAGAGATCTGGCTGCTCCTGATTGATTATATCTCAGGTTGCATTTGTTTTTAGAGAGGAGCCCAATCCCCTGCAGTTCCAAGAGACCAATATCATTACTTACTGATTTTTTTCTGAGCCCCGCTCCTCTCCTTTGGCTTTTCCCGACTTCCTTTTTGTTTGTTCAGGAATGAGTCCATCAGCTGCTGAGTTCCCGTGGCCATTTCTTTTTTTGTTTTTTCATCTCTTATCTCCTTATTTGACTTCCTACCTGCTTTTCTCGGTGGATCCGAGGTGAGGCTTGCTTCTTTCATTTTGTTTCTAGTGAGAATGCGGTCTATGGTGGGAGGAAGGGAGGACGGACGCAGGGAGGAGGAGGGGATGACTGCGAGGGTAGTGGCCTGGGGAGAGGGAGGGGAGGGGAGGGGATCTTCGACTGAGAGGGATTCAAAGGGATTAGAGGATGAGGGGAAAGGCTGATTTGAAATAGGAGGGGGAGGAGGAGGGTTAGCTAGGGATTCCGGGGAAGGCTTGGAGCTAGGACCTTGGGGGGGGTTTGATTTCTTTTTCTTAACTTGTTCCCATGAGCCTTCAGGGTTTTCAAAGTTTTCATTTGAATCATTTTCTTTTAACTTGCTACATGTATTTGCAAAGTGTCCGTATTCGTGACATACCTTGCATTTGAAAGGAATTTTCTCGTAGTCTAGCTGTTGTATATGGGTCCATTGGTCCACTTTGATCTTGATGGCTTCCGGCAGGCCTTTCCCTAGGTCGACTTCGACACAAATCCTTGCATAGGCATGCATGTTTTCCTTTGGTTCGGATTTGTCAATGTATTTTCCTACCGCGTTCCTGATAGCCTTTATAGATTCGTCCCCCCAGCAGTGTAGAGGAAGATGAGGTAGACGAACCCAAACTGGGACTGCATTTGGGATGTCCATTTTCGGATCAAAGTCAGGAGTCCATCTGTTCAAATAGATACCTCTCGAGTCCATGAAGTAGGGGCCGTTTCTGAATATGAGGTTTCGTTCCTCTTTTGATTCAAAAAGGAAGGTATAGAAGTCTTGTCCACAGAATCTGATGGTGATTTTCCCTTGTATTATCACGTTCCAGTTACGTTCCACCCATTTTTGAACTGCTCTGGGAGAGGGCCAAAGGCCAGTAAACTGGCCGACGAGACCCCTCTCAGCTAAAGTGATCGTAGCCTTCCTCGGTAGACTAGGAGGAAGGGATACTTCAGGGATTTCTTCTAGTTTCTTGACAAACTTGGATGCAAAGGGGCAGATTCTTGAAGAGGCATTCTCAGGGATGAGAGATGCGAAGAGTTTCTCATTTTCTTCTGAGTCAGGAGCTGAGGAGGGGTCAGACCCAGGCATGGCGGCAGTGGAGGGCCAATCCAAGGTTGGTTGGGGGAGAGAACGGAGGCAGGTGAAAGGGAAGGAGGGCCCCGAAGCCGGGACTGAGCAGGAGGCCCGAGAGGGCATGGGGCTATAGAGGGGGGCCCAGGGGGCCTACAAGAATAGAGGTAGACCTAGCAGTGCAGCTGCCAGGCAGGGCCAGGAGGAATCGAGAGCTAGTTAGGGGTCAGGCGCGAAGATTTTTCTCCATCCACTACTTGTTGGCATGTTCCCCATTAGGGAGTTGTTACCAAAAAAAAACCCTACTTTCACTAGATATTGTAAGTATCCATTTTTTCATTAACATTTTTTATACCCCTTCATATTTTTTCATTGACTTTGAGATCCATTTTTTATACCTGCCAATAAAAAACCCTCTAGCCCCTATATATCCCCCAATATGATATGTCATTTTTTCCTCATTATAGATCCCCCAATATGAATGCATGTAATTACTCCCGCAGTGAATCCCCAGTGCCAAAAACATCCCAAACTGGCTTGCCTATTTTTTTGGCCTTCTCTTTGAGATCTTTGAAATGGGATATTATGGTAGGAAAACAAAGATCTTATGCCAAAGTTATGACCCTAGGAAGTTGATGCACCAATTTACCCAAATGGGGCCCATAGTTTTGGCGCTTCATCTCTTACGATTAGGTTTTTGGATGTTTAGGGTTTTCCATTGTTTCTCAATAATAAATAGGCCTTTGAGCCTCATTGAAACATAGTTTAGAGGCATGTAGCCGCCGCATCTCTTCTCATAGATAAGATACCACCGCCTGAGCTAGTTTATTTCCATTCTGTTTGTAAGCATATTTTAGTATTCCGATATTAATGAAATGAAGTGTTATTTCTACTACATTTCTGTATTTATGGTTATATGTGTAAATTTTTTCATTCCTGTTTAAGTTTGGATCATGGGTGTAGGACAAGGAATAGTGGAATTCTGAGCTCGAAATCATTGTCCCCTATAGCCATAGTGAAGGTTTAAGGACCATATCATAGTGATCAAAGCTTGTGATGGGCCCTAGCAAGGCGCTTCTTCTACAAATGTAACCAAATTTTATTATCCACCTAGAACTTTTGTGTCACCTTATGCTCATCATGACATTGTTTGTACTTAGCATTTTCTCTGTCCATTATGCCATGGACCTATTGGCAGATGTGCTCTATGCATTTAATGAAGTTGGTAGCTCTGTCAGCTTCGGATTGGAAAGGATCTGAATATACCTGAGTAGTTTCAAGTGGTATGGAAACATCAATGGGACATAGTGGTTGGAATCCCAACTCCACCTGAAAGGGGTTGTGGCCAGTTGAGATGTGTTGGACATAGGGGAGGCTTTCATCCCATGTGCTTGGATTCTTTGAGTTGTACATGTGTAGGATGTGCATGATCATCTTGTTGATGATCGTTGTTTGGCCATCCCTTTGGGGGTGGAAGGTTATGGACTTAGAGAGATTGGTATCCAACAATGACCAGAGGCTTGAACAAAATGTACTTAAGAACCTACTGTCCTGATATGAGATAATGGACTGTGGGATCCCAAAGTGTACCCATGCTCATTCAAAAAATAGTTTGGTAGTGGCTTTTGTTGTGCTAGTCTTCTTGCATGCCACTCCAATGGACATCTTAGAGAATTTTTTGATGACCACGAAAACATAGTCATTCCCATGCTTGGTACAAGGAAGGCTCGACATGTAATCCATGGATATGGATTCCTGGGGATGACTACGAGTAGGCAGAGGAGTATATGGTCCTTTCTTCTTGATTGTAGGTTTGAAAATGGTGCAGGAAGTGTAGGATCATATGTATTTACCAACATCCTATTGAAGGTTTGGCCAATTAATTATGTAGCATTGCCACTATTGTTTCTACCCAAAATGTCTAATGACCTAGCTGTAATGCGCCTCCCAAATCATCTTAGCACACTTGTTTAAGGGGACACATGGTGTCCCAAGTGGAATAATAGTGCATCTTGTAGGTGAAATTTTGGAACTTTCTTTCCTTCTAGATGCATCTAATATGTGGTATCGAATTCTAGATCACTCTTGTAAAGATGTGGTCATCCCGAAGTCTCATGTCCATAAGAGTCGACCACAGTGGTCAACGCCATAACCAACGGTTAGTTGAGGCAGTCTGCAACATTATTAGTGTTTCCCTTCTTGAACTTATTGTTCAAATGGAACTGTTGTAGAAATGTGGACCATTTCTGATGGTGACCATTTTGCAACTTTCCTTGTGTCTATATGAACTGTAGGGATCAATGGTATGTGTGGATGACCCTTTCCTTCCTCAAAATATAATGCTTCCATTGTCAGTAGGCTTGCACAATGGAATACATCTCTTTGTCATAGGTTGGATAATTTCAGACTATATTTGAAAGTTTCTCACTATGATATTCCACCGGATGCCCCTGATGGGTAAGAACTGCACCAATAACATAGTCAGAGGCATCTGTCTCAATTTCAAATGGTCGTTGTATGTCTAGTAATGTGTGCACTCGTGTAGAGAAGAGGCGATGCTTCAACTTGGTAAACACCTTCTATGGATTCAGACCAGAAGAACGTTGCTTTCACTCCGCCCTTGGTGAATTGACTCAAAGGCCAAGTGATATGAGAGAATCCAAACATGATCCTGTAATAGAAATTGGCAAGACCTAAAAAGTTGTGGAACTCTGGTAGAGTAGTTGGGGCTAGCTAATCCTGTATAACTTGTATCTTGGTTGGGTCCACATGCACACCCAACTCATCAATGATGTACCTAAATATTGAACCTGGGTCATACCAAATATGCATTTCTCCAAATTGGTACATAAATTTTGTTTTCACAAGGTTTGGAGGACATATCAAATATGGTGTAGATGCTCTTCCCAACTCTGGTTGAAGATCAAGATGTCTTCCAAATACATTACCACGAATGAGTTGGTGAAAGGTCACAAGATGTCATCCATCAACCTCATGAAGGCTGCGAGGGAATTTGTCAACCTGAAAGGCATGACCAACCATTTGAAAAGGCCCTCTTTGGATTTGAAGGCAATCTTTCACACATCAGAGGGTATGAATAGTACCTAGTGATAACTGGACTTCAATTCAATCTTGCTCAAATATTTGGCACCCTTGAGTTGGTTGAAAAGGTCATCAATCCATGTGATTAGATATCTATTTTGGACAGTGATATTATTTAGTGCCCGATAGTTAATACAAATCCTCCAAGTTTTTTCCTTCTTTTGTAGCAACACAATTGGGCTCCCATAGGGTGATGAACTTAGCTTGATGTTCCCTTTCTACAACAACTTTTGAATATACCTCTTTATTTCATCGTTCTCTATAATAGGACATCATTATATTGGTCTATTGTGTAGCAACGCACCTAGGGTCATATTGATGGAGTGTTTGGCCTAACAATGTAGGGGTACCCTTATGGGTGAGGCAAAGATCTCCTTGTATTTCTCCATGACCTTGTCCATCCACTACTGTCGTAGGGAGGAGCCTTGCCTGGGAGCTGTGGATGTGGCCACAATCTTCCTCTTGCTCTGAGGGAAAATCATAAGAAAGAAAAATTTCCTGGTCTAGGAAATGATCTTACTACATTATTTTGTAGAGATCAAACAAAAGGCAGTAGGTGATGCTACCTCTAGTATCCTATACAATTTATGACCAAAAGTAATAATAATAAAACGAGGTATGGATTCATATATGCTTCCATGATGCTTTCATAGGTATGGATAACCTAATAAAACATCACATACTTCCAGAGGGGAAACATCAAACATTAACTCATTTGCAAAGGGCTTAATGTTATAAGTCAAGTGGCATTATTGGCTAACATGGAGATCTCACCCTTGGTGGAGCCACTTGAGGATGTATGTTGCAAATGTGACATTGTTGGTAGTTTCAATCTCTTAAAGACCTCCAGTGATATCACATTATTTTGGCTCCCACTATCAACAATGAACTGCATCGGTGAACCCTTTACCCACATCTATGAATGGAAGACATGCTCCCCCTCCTCTAGATCCTTAGGTTCTCCCTTTTGGAGCTTGGTGATGGCTATTATCATAGTGGGTTCTGCATCAATGATATGCTTTCTCTTGTCAGGTTCTGACTCAGAATCAGAGCATGCATCCATGTCTAAGTATTTTAGCTTGACCACCAATGCGTACTTGGCACGAAATTCATTCATGTTGTGAGTGGGTGTCTTATGGAACTCACAACACTTGGGCGTGTCCTTCCTTTCCTTCCCTTATTATTGGATTACGAATTTGAGGAGTTTTCCTAGGGGGTCGCAACCTGACTTTGCCCTTTTCTCTGTGTATTGGGGGTGCCTTTTCTCTAATTTGGATTCACATATCTAAAGTGTCACTTCTTCTGCTTGAATTTATGCTCAATATTAGTAGCATATTGGTATGCTACACCAAGCGAGGAGATGTCTAGGAATTCATTTTATCTTGAATGTTTTTGTGCAAAAAACCGCGTTACATGAGCACTAGATGTTTCTTTAAATATTTGATACCAAAATTTGTGTTTAGGGTATGGAAAAGATTCATCATCTCATGCACATCTTGATCCTTTTGCTTCCACAAGGTAGTCCATTGTATATACTTATCATCATAGTCCCACCAAGGTAATATTGTTCCTTGAAAACATCTTAGAAAGAGTTCCAAGAGGGTATGGTTGAAAACATAGAGGTTTCCCTTACCTCTCTCTCACAGTAAGTTTCCCACCAATCCTTGACATGGGGGCTGGCTTTAAGCAGTGTAAAAGAAATCTTTTCCTTGTCGAAGAAATTATGGACCAAAAAATAACCTTCCAGTAATTTAGTCATTTATCTACAACATATGCATCTATTTGACCTTTGAATATAAGGATATCAAAGTTAATTTTTACCTTGAAGGGGGTGATGCCTCCAAAGTGATTGTTGGATGAATATGGGTCGTCAATTGACATCCACCGAAGGATCTAGGAAAATGTGTCCATCATTTCATTCCTCTGTCGCTCGAGGACTTCTTCAAGCAACAATTTGATAGGATCTCCTTCTCCCTTTCTTTCTTTTTTTCTACCATGGGAGGTCATCGGTGTCGGCAGGGTCGATCTTGTAAGCGATCAACCAGGTCAAGTCCTAACTCATTATACCCCGACCTCATTGGGGCATGGCTGGAAAAAAAGAGAAAGAGAAGATCACTTTGATACCACTGGTCCAGACTGATAAGGAAAAAAAATACAAATATAAACATGAACACAAATCTGAGCAAAAATAAATCCTCATTTCATTAATATGAAAGGACTGAAAGATGCTTACATACATAATGGAAATATACTAGCTCGAGCAACAATAGCTTATCTCTAAGAAGAGATGTGGTGACTACATGCCTCTAAACTATGTTACAATGAGGCTCAAGGGAATTTTTATTATTGAAAAAAAATGGAGACCTAAAACAACCAAAACACTAACCCTAAGAGATGGAACACTAAGATTTTATGGGCCCCATTAGGGTTAGTTGGATAACCAACGTCCTAGGGTTGTAACTTGATCATATGATCTCTGTTTGGCACGTACGATACCTTGTTAGAAAGGTCTCTCCGATTAGTACAATATTTGTGGAAAACATTGGTTATGGCTCTTGGCCCACCGTGGACCTCAAAAAACGTCGTTTAGGGAGTCAAAACAACTCTAGAAATTTAGGACCCAAAAAACTGCTAAAAATACTAAATTGTGCTATAATCAAGGAAATTGATGAAACTAACTGGAGGTCCAAGCGGAAAAGGTGGGTGGCCACCAATATCCACCTCGATCATCTTTCTCTAACATAACTCTTTCATCTTCTAGACTAATTCATCGTGAGTTTTTCCTCAACTTTCAAAGCAAGCCGATATGCTTCTTCTACAATTTTAGGAGGAAATATACTTATTTCATCTTGAACTTCCAACCTAAGACCATATATATACATGGATATCTTTTTTGTAATGTATTATACATAACCTGCCCTTATATTCATCTTATAAAACTCCTTTGTGTATTCCCTTATAGACTAAGATTCTACATTTGTCTAAATAAGGAAAGATGGAAGTCTTTAGGCATAAACTTACCTCTAAGTTATGCAACCATTATATCCCAACTCTTATCTTCTGCTTTTTCTTTCTTTCCCTCTCATCCTTAAATCCATCACCATAAATCTGCACATCCCTTCAACTTGGTTAAATCAAAATTTACCTTCTTTTCATCATCTATATCTTCATTTTCAAAATGCTTGTCCATGTCATTGACCCAATCCACAAGCTCTTCAGGGTTCAAACTTCCACTATAAGTTGAAACCTCATGCTTGGGCCTTGAAGTATATCCTATAATCGCTCTTAGCATTCTGAGTTCAATTGGTTCTTCTATTACTTCTTCTTCTGGAGACTCCTCTTCTGGATCACTCACATCTCCAACTTCAGGATCTCTCTATCTACCAGCTTCCATGGCATCTATTTTTTCTTTTAAGCAATGCATGGCCTTCTTCCTCTTCGACCTCCTCTTCCACCAATTCTATGAGCCATGCCTCTTGTTCCTGGAAGTTTGATGTGGGATTTGCTCTGATACCACAAATGGTGTAGGTTAGGACTCCCTTTATATATGTGTGTGTTAGTACTAAATTGGATTTCCCCAATATTCTTATGTTTTCCCTAATGTTGGTTCTTATAGTTTATATGAACTCTTTGTGATAAGTCCCAGTAAACCCAAAATAAAATCTCTGACTTTATCTTGCCTTTATGGCTTATATCATGAATTTATAGTGCACTAAGATATCGTGGGAACAACCATATGGCCAAGGGCTAGGTCCATCCACTATACCTCTCACCTTGACACATTATATCATTTCCTCCTCTCTAAACACTTACCACCCTCTTGATATCTTGATATCAAGATGAGAATCGATGCAAATTATTTAGTCTCCTACCCCCGTCAAATGAAAATCTCACTGCTTTCTCCTCTCACTATGCGGTCCTCGATCCTTCATAATGTGTCTATATTCAGAGGTCCCGAGACCGAGGTGATAATTGATAGGTATTTGGTGACTCTGTTAAATAACAGATCTCACTAAGAGATCTCAAATTAGTCCACCGAGGGATTTTTGATGCTTTATGAACCTTAGACTTCCCAAACGTTGAGACATAGACAAGAATGGAGGTGAAGTTTTCTCCATTAATTAAACCTCTAAAATTTAAACACACACAGACTTCAATTTTCACTCAATCTTGATTATACTAGGAAAACATAAGGCATACTACAGCCAATCAATGCACACATAAATTCCATTCACTTTAACATATATTAATAGAACAATTCAAACAGGGTATTTACAATAGTTTTTCCCAGACATTGGTCAATTTTATGATTTTTACAAGCACACAGAAATTCAACTCTTCAGTAGGTTGAATTTTGATTTATATAGATAGTTGGGGCTTCATTTAAATCCATAGAGATAGGATAAAATGAGCCAATTTGGGTTTGAGATAAGATATTGAGCCATATTAGGCTAAATCCAACAAATTACTAAAAATAATAATTACATTAAAATTTAATTTTATTCCTCCTAATCCACTCAAAAAAATCCAAATTCTAAGGAACCAATCGCTTTGGTAAAGATTCCTTTGACCTTCTCAAGGTCAATTCATATTTTGACCAATGCCCCTACATCATAAGATCTGGAGATTATAAATCTATCTTCTTAGCTTAACCATCATTCTCTCATGAATTTCAGTGGTAATCACTTCTCATGTTTGATAATCTAGAAACAAAATGGCTAATTGTATAGAAAATATTGGATTCTCCAAGCCAGAATTGCAACTATCTAAAAGATGGAGCAACATCAATGAATCTCCCATATGGGAAGATCGCAAATAATTTCTTAGAAAATATTTATCAAGTATGGATGGGGTGAAGAGGGATGTGACATGGGGTGATGGTGGCACCCCACCATCACCTCATAGATGGAGGCAAGGACAACACCCTCTGTCTTGAAGGATATGTGGGGAAAAGTGATATCAATACTATGCACAATGAATGAGGTTTATGAAACTTCAATGAATTGGAGTGAGATGATATGGAACGTTCTGGATCCAGTTTAGGGTTGCAAGATAATGAGTATTAATTTCATGGATGTCTTGCTAATTATGGCATTTTATGCTCTACTATGATTTTATTTGATAGTTTATGGTCCTAGTGGATGTTGATTCAAACATAACCTTGGCTATTTAGATTCTTTCTCCAATTGGTTTGTCAAATCCTCCATTTCTCTTGTGGAAGGACCAAGCCATCTTGGATTGGATTCCCTTACCTTTCCTTACTTGGTCAACATCCCTCCTCTCCTCTTTTATCAATCAATAGTTAGGATTTCTATAGCAACATTGAATTCGAAGGGCATTATCATGATCCATTTGGCTCACAAGGAAACTCCCCTTGTTGAAGGTTTAGACATGTCCTCTCTTTCTTTGGGGCTAGGTTCTCTAGCTATTTCAATTTGATTGAGGTATATTAGTTTCAAAATTCTTAATTTCTTTCTCTATCTCAAGTCATGTTCCTCATTGTTGCTTGTTTTATATTTCCATTCCTTCTTTCAGTGTCTCACTCTTCTCTTGTAGGGTTCATTTGTTGTTGGAAGGTATCTAAGTATTAATGGGGGCTACATCTAGTTATTTTTAGCTGATTTAGTTGGTTCAATCACATTCTCACAACTCATCGATAATTTGTTGCTTGGTTTTAAGTGTCAATTCCATTCACCTTTCTAGTTCCAATTTTATCTTTAACTTCTTTTAATTACCAAAGTTCTCCTTCTATCCTTTTTCTTTCCATTATCATTGGGCTCTTATTGTCATGAAAAGTGTGACTATAAATTTAGAGAGGTTTTAGTAAATACTGACGGGATCAGTATATCTTTTTTCCATCTATATTGATGCTTTTAGAGTGGAAAAAGTGGAGGAATCAACACACAAGACCATTTTTATCGGTGGGACCCAATTTGGTAGATTGGGGTATGAAACCTTCTAAGAGCATATTGATGCATCAAATGATGTTTTTCGGGAGTAAAAAATTGTCACATTATGCAACACCTTTTTTTTTACTATTCTACACATAAATACCTTTCCAATGATGCAAGAATCACCTTAATCAGAGTCCATATGCAAAATTTATGCCACTTAGAATTTGACCTTCCTATTTTGGCCACTATAATTCGAGAGGGTGCCACATCAACCCCCATTATCCATGGAATGGGGGCTAGCCACGTGGTCATGATGAAGAAGACTCTAGAAGAGTCCATATTGTAACTCTGATTAAGATTTGATGGAGTCAAACCGAACCACTAATAGGCTATTGGGCTCTATTATAACATGTCACTATGAGGAAAAGAGGTTCCATTCTTTTCAAGTGCATTTGTTCCATAGACAAGAACAGTATCTGATAGGGATCGGGAAAGAGCACTCAAAGAGGATTTATGCACTACAATAGCCTACATGCCACATACCTTACTTCATTGTACTCACAACTATTTTTTATTCACAGAAAGAGAGTAGAGTGGCCTCACCTTCTAGCTAGGTTTTCTCTCGAAAGTGTTTCCTAGGATATATCTGTGTCAAATATTGTTTGCGTGTTTTTATTTCATTGTTCTCTATTTTCTACATAAATTTTAATTTTCATGCACATACAATAAATAGTAATATATAGATCCAAAATTCTAAGGAGAAATAAACCTTAATAGTGCATATTTTCAGATTTTTTTCATTATAGCTTTATCACAATTGTTGTGATGAATTGTCCAGTGGAATATCCACATCAATTTATGAATCCTCTGGGTTTTGGTATTACTTGGTCACTCTACAATGCCACATCAATAAGCTCATTCTCACTGAAGTGCAGGAGGTAGAGGTTCTCAGGGTGGATCCAATTCTAGATCTAGAGCTCAATCATTTGCAGATCTATATAGGATTTAAAATCTATTTGAGATTCAAGAGGATATTAGACATGGTGAAAAATAAATTATCAATGAAAGAGAATTTCATTCAGATATTGAAGTCTTAGCCATCTTTGTTGACTAGGTACCACACACTAAGCATATGCATGGGAGACAAAATCAATATCACACACCATCAATCTCTATTGGTAGAACAAATCTCTACTTGGAAAATTCTTCCTTGAAAGAAATACCACCAATGAAGAAATTTTACTATAGCTCAATGAAATACAATTCGAACAAAAGGAGATGGATTGACGCTTGACTGGTATTGAAGCCGCAATTCAACATGGGAAATGCCACACTCCTCCTAACACCCTAGCTGATCATGTGCATATTGAGGTTTCCACCTCCTCCTAGTTATCTTTATGTTTGACTACTACTCCTTTTTTCAACTTTCTAATATATCACAATTAATAGCAATGGTTGCCCTAGATATAATTGGTCTTATTTTGACTTCTAAAAAATGGCATAGGTTAATTATATGTACTATAAGACATTCATAACTAATTAAAACTATTTTGAATTGTATAATTCATTGTATGCACTTTAATTATATTAGTTATCTTTTGGAATTTTGGATTAAAGCTCTTATACTTTCTTTTGGTTTAATTTACCTATTAATAAACACACAAATAAAAAACTAAGTAGAATATAATCTTCCTCACTTTAATGAAAAACTTTTAATTTAAAAAATAAATAAATAATATTATATAATATGGAAAAAATGTTTATATATATATATATATATATATTATATTATATAATGAAAATAGAAAAATAATTAAATTAAAAAACTTGTTTTTATTATAGAATAATTTATTTTAAATATATTATAATACTAGATAACAAAATTATATAGCATTGAACTCCTAATATATTAACTTAATCATAAGCATGTAAATGAGCGACATACATGAAAATATGTAGCCATCACATCCATATATGTAAAATAGTAACCTTCCTTTACATGGATACAACTAAAATAATCTTTCAAGTCATTGTAATCCTTCCTTACGTCAATGCGTAACATTCCTTCCTTTTCGTCCCTACACCCGCTCAAGGTTATAGCTTCCCTCCCCGTTAAAGTTAGTTGATCCCCTATTAATTTGGGCAATTTTCAAGTGTATAAACTAAAATTCCTCTATTAATTTGGGCAATTTTCATGTGTATAATTAAAGTTTTCAGTTTTAGAGTACTTGTTTTTTTAAATTATTAAAATAATTTTATAATTTAAAAAAAAAATTAATTAAATAATTTATAATTTAAAAAAAAAAAAAATTAATTGGTTTAGAGTATTTGGATGGGATATAATAGTTTTGGTGGAGTGTATTTTTATTTTCTTATTTGTCTATGCTTAACAAATCATTTTAAAGTGAAAAAAATATTAATTTTGTAAATGGTCATTGCATATAAAATTGACATTGTATGCCTACTAATCTGTTTAATGATCTGTGAACCTGTTGGTCCTACATAAGCGAGGAGGCAAGGAGGTGCACATTTACTCCTAATAGAAGTGCACATTCACTCCTAATATTGCTAAGGAAGTGCACATTCACTCTGCAAAAACCAACATGTCGAGAGCCTGATATTTCTTTGACACAACTTCCTTTGGAGGTGCACATTCACTCCTAATCTTGCTTGTATTTCTTTGACACAACTTTCTTTCATAACCATAATACGATGGTTATGAAAACAATTTTCATTCCTCAGTTTTCAAATGCAATACGAACTCTCCACATGATGGTTTCTACAAAGCTCCTTTAGAACTCAATATCTATTGAGGCACGGCCATGTAAGCGAGATGGTGGGAGCCACGCTGAGCCATGACTATCAGGTAGTTCCCAATAAATTCTGTAAGTAAAGTATTATAGCAATAGTTAATGGAGATTAATAAGAAGTTTATCAAGTGTAATATAATGGTTGTGAAAACAATTTTCATTCCCTAGTTTTCAAAAGGATATCAGGTTCTTGACATGTTGGTTTTTGCAGAGCTCCTTTAGAACCCAGTATCTATCGAGGCATGACCACATAAGCTAGATGGTAGGGGACATGCTAAGCCATGACATGACCACATAAGCTAGATGGTGGGGGGCATGCTAAGCCATGACTATCAGGAAGTTCCTAGTAAATTTTGTAAGTAAAGTACAATAACAATAATTAATGGAAATTAATAAGAAAATTTTGTAAATAAAGTACACTACTGTTGGGACAGGAAAAATGTATGATTTCTCTTAGTAAAATGATTCATTTATCATTCATCCTTATACGATTATCTCCATTTATAGATTAAAATGAGGAAAATATCGCTTAAAGTTGATGAAACTATTTGGTGATAGAATAGACAAATCTAGTACAAAAAATTAATTCTTTGCTATCTTTGTGTGCAGAGATGTGGACTGGGCTAAAGCCATTCAGTTGACAGAACAACGCAAAGCCATAAAAGGGCAAAGCAACAGCGTCTTGGGAAAACAAGGAAGTGGGAGATCAACTAGAACAATGCCATTTTATCACATGATCGGATTATATAGTGCAAAATCCTCAGGATCCCCTGATCCTGAGGATTTGCCTTTTATCCAGTTACTACTTTATGTTATATATAGGGCCGAAAGGCAATTAGATACAGTTCAGACTTTGATAATTTGTAATTATTCTTTTCGAAAACATATACGCTCTTATATTAGTGACTCTATCAGTTGTTACTTGCAATTAATGAAAGGAGGTTGTGTTTGATACATCTTCGTATTTTGAGTTCTTATTAAGCAGAGGCTTCTAGCGACACTGGACCCAGTCACAAGAAGTTCTATTGCTCCTTTGTATCATAGTTTTTATATTTAGTCTTTTCTATTTATTTAATGCTCAGTTACTTCATTTATCTTAAAGGTTTGTGATATTGATTCATACTTTTGTTCAATTAGATTCAAAGTGAAGCCGTGTGACATACTTAAGTAGTGCTTTGATTGGAATGAGTGAATTAGTGTTGATTGTAGATTGTTGTTCATTTGAATAGATGTTATCATAGATCTTGGCGATAAGACTAATTAACTTCTACATATTGCAATATAGATCGTTTGCTATTTAGGAATCCTTTATCGCTATTTGTTTTTCAATTACTAATTGTTGTTCAATTACCGATTGCTGTTCAATTACCGATTGTTGATTATTGTTTAATTATTGTTGTTGTTCAATTGGGAATTGCAAGTTGATTTGGGATGTTATAGATTAACAGTGTTGTTCAATATTTATAGTTTCGTTACTTGATTAGTCTTAACTTTGTTTGAACAATTCCAAGTGTAATTCTTATTTGCATTCAGTTTCAATTGATTTCATAACAAGTTGCATAGAATTGCAGAGTGTGTTAAGAGCATTTCTTCCATAGATAGTTATTTTCAAAATTGTGTGAATTGCATTGAAGATTTAGCCATTAGTGATTGCAACGATTCATCATTATATAACCTCTAGATTCACTGCATATATTGTGTTGGCACTCTTGAGATAAAAAGACTTACCTCAGGTTGACAACTAATGTAGGGATTAAGATTGCCTGTAAAAAGACATCTTAGTGAGCCAACATTTTGGCGCTGTTGTCAGGGAGAGTGTTTCAAGTGATTGTTTTTATTTTTGTTGTAGAATAATTAGGTTTTAAAAATGGAAGGTAAGAACCTGCATACCTAGCAAGTAAACTTCTTTCTTACGTGCTCACTTTACAACAAAACCTTAGAGGTTAAATAAAAATTTGTTTTTATGAATGACTAGAAATAGAAAAATAAAAAAAGAGCATAATCCTCCACCAAAACCCACGAAACCCAAAGGATCAATGAACCTTGGGAGAACAACCATTATATATGGAATTGTAAGAAGAGCAGAGTCTCAAGCATCAGTAGGATTCCAGGCTATGCCTGGAAAAAGTTCTATTGGTATCCGTTAAGTAGCAGGCTCACCATCTGCAACTCACGCTAAGACTCAAAACCAAGTAGGAGGATTAGAACAGAGTTTTCAAGCTACAATAAGTTTATTGTTTGATCCTCTAAATATTGTAATCTAAGAGAAGGAAGAGGAGAAACTAGTGGGGCTACTAAAGTAGAACCACAGCTGTCTGAACAAGAATCTCCTGAGATCCCAGACCTAGGTAGTGTTGTAAAGCTAGCTCAGGTTGCTAACTCTCTGCTTACTCCAGAAGCACCCCTTGAAATCATCAAAGATTATTGGTGCATATTTGATCAAATGGCAGATCAACCACCCCAAGGTCAAACCTCAACATTAGAGTACCCCATAGTCAACCAGTGGCCAATGCTCCTATGAAGGTTATTCCTCTATAGAGCATCCCAACCTTCCATGGGATGATCACAGAAGATCTTGATGATTTCATGTTTGAGTTTGATGTCCTCTATAGAGGGTATGACTATAACACTAACCCCCAAAAGCTGAAACTATTCCCTTCCACTCTGAAAGGGGCAGCTCTAAGATAGTTTATGGGTCTAGGTGGGCGAACCATCAATTCTTGGGATGAAATGAAAACCTCGTTCCTCAAAAGATACCAAGACTTTTGTAAAACCAGGGAACTGATATATGAGATTTTCAAGATGACTACAAAATATAATGAAACACTAGAAGAATATGTAGAATGATTTAATTATAATTTGCAAAGGTCTCCACACACTTCCCTACCAAAAGAAGTCCTAAGAGCTATCTTAATTAAAGGAATGAAAGACGAATGGGTAGAAACTATAAACTTAATGGGAAAAGGAGATATTTCTCAGGAAGGTTATGATGAAATTATTCGTTTCTGTATCAAGTGTTCATGGGGAAGCACACACACATGAGCAACTGGCCAAGATCCCATGAGCAGAGGAAGAAAATCACATAGTGGAGGTGTAACACAGATGGAGATAGGTAACCTCCTGGAATATTTTAAGACGGACATCGTGGGCACTTTTACAACACAATTGGACGTTCTATAGGCTAAACAAACACATGCTTTAGCAGAACAAAATTTGGCCATCTTCTGCCCATGTTGTCGAAAGAAGCACAACCAACAGGAATGCTCGTTAGATATGGTTCAAATGTGTGCCATCTATACTAAATATCACGACACTTAACAATGTCCATCATTACCCAGGCTAAAAGTAGTGTTCAATGAACTAGAGGAAGAAACAAAACCGATATATCTAATGAAACAGTGTCAACAATGGCTAGCTAAACCTACAGGTATGTCACAAGACACACCCCAATTATTTCCTTCCTCATAGTTTAATCAACAACAAAACCTTGGGGCAGCCTGGCAAGGCTAATCACCCTACCCAAATTGGAAAAGCCCACCATTCCCTATGACATCCTGGCCAACACAATCTTTTCCAGGAAATGGCTGGCCGAATTCTCCTTTTACTCTTGTTTGGCAAGGCAATCCCTATCAATCCCAGTGGCCTGCTTCCACCTCTCAAAATCCGAATTGATCTACAAATTGGCAACGACCTCTAGGGATATCTAATGTACCTATAGGTACGAGCCCTCATCCTCAACCAACACTGTCAGCTCCTTATACATTACAACAGAATTCTCAACCTCTTATGCGGCCACAATTACTAGCTCAGCCGAACCCGAATCCTAATAACATACCAGTCCAGTTGGTACAGATTATTGAAAATCCAGAGTATGAGATTGAGTAGAAAGAATGTAATGAGCTTAGATTGAGGTCAGGACGTGTCATCATCCCTGAGGAAAATAGCGACCAGCCTTCAATTGAAAATGTAACTCCACCTGCATATATTCCACCGCCTGTAAATAATACTGAACCAAAGCAAGAAGAAGAAGCAGATCAGTATGACGACCCTGAAAAACTTATAGTCACTTCTCCTCCGTTCCCTAAAAGACTAACGATACCTAAACCGATCTCATACCCTAATTTCAATATTGTAGGGGAACTAAAAAATTTGTGTATTAAGATCCCTCTCCTCTAGGCCATTCAAGACATTCCCATCTATGCCAAAACAATTAAAGAATTGTTTGTAAGGAAGCCTATGAGGAAGGTAAAAACCTCACCCACTATCCAAGTTTTAGGAACCTTATCTTATTTACTCTTGGGAGAGGAAACTCCAGTAAAGTACGAAGATCATGGAAACCCCATAGTAACAGTTCAGATATATGGCCGCTCTTTTCCAAATACACTAGTTGATCTAGGAGCCGCCATTAACATATTAACAACATAAACTTATCAAGCACTTGGTATTACAACCTTGGAACCAACCACCACTTTATTAGAACTTGTTGACCGATCGGTGGTAAGACCAGAAGGGACTTTACAAGATCTCACAGTTTATGTTGACTCATGGGAATATCCAATAGATTTCCTGGTTATAAACCCAAGGAGTAGGTTGGATGGGCATCCTTTGATCCTGGGTTGACCATGGTTAGCAACAATTGATGCATATATTGGCTGCCGAGAAGGTAACATGACTATTACAAAGGGGGATGCTATAAAAAAACCTGGTGTTATATCCCCCTACCAGGACAAGTTTTCCCATTGTAAAAATATGTAAGCCGCCACCAACGTACCTGGAAGAGAGCATCCGTTCACCACTCACAATAGCGGAGGCATTGGAATTTAAAGATCAGACTAAAGATGACGTTATCAACAATTTTATAAATCAGCCAGCTAATGTGAGTAATGTACAGTGTCAGATGTTGAAAGAAATCCTTGACAACAAAGCCATGGAAGATCCCCTAAAGGATATAGATGACCAACATATTTAGACGACTGTTGTTCATAATATCAAACCAGTTGAGATAAAGCTAGACAAAGTTCTAAATATCAATGATAATCTGGATAGCGAACAACAACAAAAGCATATCTAGGTGTTACAGAAAAATAAAGGGGCTTTTGCATGGGATTATCCTGATATGAAAAGGATAGACCCACAGCTATGTACACACCACATTTATATAGAGAAGGATGCTCAACCCATCTGGCAGCCTCAACAGAGGTTGAACCCACACCTCAAGGATATCGTGAAAGAGGAATTGCAGAAGATACTCGATGTAAACTTTATTTATCCTATCTTAGACAGTAAATGGGTCTCTCCATTGGTGGTCGTCCCTAAGAAAAATGGGAAGTGGCATATTTGTGTAGACTATCGAGAGATGAACAAGGCAACACAGAAGGGTCACTTCCCCCTCCCATTCATTGATCAGGTCCTCAATACATTGGTAGGGAAGTATTTCTTCTCCTTTTTAGACGGCTTCAGTGATTACAATCAAATCCAAATTGCCCCTGAAGACCAGGATAAAACAACCTTCACCTATCCCTGGGGCACATTCACATACATGGTATTTCCATTTTGCTTGTGTAATGCCCCAGTCATGTTCCATAGAGGTATACTCAGAATCTTTGCTGATCTAATAAATGAAGGACTCGAGGTATATATGGATGACTTTAATCCATATGGGGATGATTTTGATCAAGCATTGCAAACGCTAGAAAATGTCTTAGAACGATGCATCGCTACCAACTTATGTTTAAGCAATGTCAAGTGTCACATGATGATGACTGAGGGCGTGATCCTGGGACGTTACATCTTTGCAGCAGGAATACAAGTAGATCCAGGAAAAATACAGGTAATTATTTTACTGCCTACCCCTGCACTCAAATAGAGGTACGTAGTTTCCTAGGATATGCAGGTTATTATCGCAAGTTTATCAAGAAGTTTTCTTAGATTGTGGCACATTTATATGCTCTAACTGGAAATGATGATTTCAGTTGGTCTGACAAGTGTGACACAGCTTTTGCAGGATTAAATAAACTAGTCTCAACAGCACCGGTATTACGTGGACCAAACTGGGAGCTGCCTTTCCACATCTCCACGGACTCATCAGATGTAGCTGTAGGCACTGTCCTCGACCAGGAGGAGGACAATAAACCTTATGATATATATTATATTAGCAAAAATATCACTTATGCAGAACTTAATTTTAAGTGAAAAAAAAAGTAATTCTTAGTTGTTATTTATGCACTAAACAAATTTAGACACTATATAACCGGCTACCTAGTCTTTGTGTACACTAATCACTCTGTCATTCGGTATCTAGCTGATAAAACAATCACAAATGGTCGAGTAACATGGTGGCTATTACTTTTGCAGGAGTTTGACATTACCATTAGAGATCGTCCGGGGAAGGAAAATCCAATTGTTGATTTTTTTTCTCGAATCCTGAAAGTTAATGATCCACTGGCACTAGATGACCAATTTCTGGATGAACACCTGTTTACTGTGGCAGTTAAGACGTCGTGGTACACAAATGTGGCAAATTATCTGGTAGTAGGGAAGCTACCTAAACATTTAATGACAAGAGAAAGAAAACAAATTGTTCAACACAGTGTCCGGTTCTCTTGGATAAGCAGATATATTTTTCTTACAAGGGCCAACATGTGTATATGCAGATGTATCCGCAAGGATGAGATCCATGACATTTTGAAAGCTTTCCATGATGAACCCTGCAGGGGAAATTTCGTAGACTGAAGGACAGGACATAAGGTATTACAGATGGGCTATTATTGGCCCACTATTTTTAAGGATGCTAAAAAATATGCCCAGGCCTATGATAGTTGCCAAAGGATGGGTCGGCTTGGCCAATCTGATGAAATGCCTCTACAACCGCAATTAGTCATAGAACCCTTCGAGTGTTGGCATTGGACTTCATAGGTCCATTCCATCCGCCATCTAATCAAAAGGCCTACATACTTGTAGCCACGAATTATGTGACAAAATGGGTGGAAACATTAGATTTACCAAGAGACACAAAGGAAGCAGTGACTAACTTCCTTTTTGGGCTATTGGTGTGGTACGGATTACTGCGAGAAGTGATCACAGATGGGGGAAAGCAATTCACAGGGCACAAGATTACTACCACTCTCAAAAACCATAATATTACATACAGGATCACTTCTCCATATCACCCACAAGCGAACAGGTAAGTAGAAAGCACCAATAAGGTTATAGAAGTGATTTTGACCAAGACAGTCTCAACACATCGGTGATATTGGGTTGCTAGACTGCCAGAGGCCTTGTGGGCCTATCGTACGACTTGGAGGAATACTACTGGATACTCTCCATACCAGCTTGTATTCAGCAAAGAACCAACTTTTCCAATCGAATTTGAAATAAAGATTTTAAGGACGTCCCAAGAAGTGGATCTGGATTTAACAGAAGCCCAAACTAAGTGTCTTCAACAGATTAATGAACTAGATGAGGCTCAATTGCTTGCTTTGCAACCAACTACAATAATCCAGCAATAAAGGGGAAAATGGCATGACAGTGTTATTAAGAAGAAAAAAGTTCAAAAAGGGGATTGGGCATTCCTGTATGATTCCAGATTCCAGGACATCCCAAGCAAGTTGCAAACAAGATGGCTCGACCCTTATGAGATTCAAGAAGTACATAATAATGGTACTCTTGCCTTGACTACCATAGATAGATCTAGACATCCCTTTAAGGTAAACGGGCATCGAGTGCACCTCTATCATCAACTGCTTACCAAGGAGTCTTCCTACGAGTAGGTACGCAAGGACCCCTCCATGCAAATTCTAGCTGCAGGGAATGATAACCCAGTAGCTTTTCCTTTAAAAATTTGAAATTGCTTGAGAAATTGTAAATAATGTACATAACTTTGTAGGTATCACCATGTAAATATGAATTTTCTTAGGAAGTTTCATTTTCCTCTTTTTGTTTTTTTTGTTGTTCAAACAATTGAACGTTTGTCATTCAATTGATTAAACAGCCCATTTGCCTTTGTTGTATTTCGTTGTTCAAACAATTGAACGTTTGTCGTTCAAATAATTGAACAACACATTTCTTTTTGTATTTCGCCGTTCAAACAATTGAACTTTTGTCGTTCAATTGATTGAACAACACATTTTCTTTTTGTATTTCTCCATTCAAACAATTGAACGTTTGTCATTCAATTAATTGAACAACACATTTTCTTTTTGTATTTAGTTGTTCAAACAATTGAATGGTTTCTGTTCAATTGATTGAACAAAACATTTTTATTTTTTGTATTTCGTTGTTCAAACAATTGAACAACACATTTTTATTTTTTTTCGCTGCCCAAACAATGGAACGTTTGCTGTTCAATTGATTGAGCATCACATTTTTCTTTTTTTATTTCATTGTTCAAACAATTGAACGTTTGTCATTCAGTTGATTAAACAACACATTTTTCTTTTTTTGTATTTTGTTGTCCAAACAATTGAACGTTTTCCGTTCAATTGATTGAACAATGCGTTTTCCTTTCTTTCTTTCTTTTTCGTCATTCAAACAATTGAATGATTCTCATTGAATTGATTGAACATCACAATTTGTTTTCATTTATTTTTGTGGTTCAAACCATTGAACGATTGTCGTTCAATTGATTGAACAACATAATTTGTTTTCATTTGTTTTCATTGTTCAAACAATTGAACGACTGTCGTTCAATTGATTGAACAACACATTTTGTTTTTACTTTGATTTTGTCATTCGAACAATTGAATGATCGTCGTTCAATTGATTGAACAAGACTTTTTGTTTTTGATTGATTTCGTTGTGCAAACAATTGAACGATTGTCGTTCAATCGATTGAACAACACCTTTTAAGAAGCTAAATTGTGATTTTTTCTCATTTTTTCTTCATCATTATGCCATTTTCTCTTCTTCTTTTTGTATTGCAAATAAGCACCATTTGAACCAATTTGTGCCTCCTCTAAAGAAAAATGGTAATAACAATATCATTATGACTTCTAAAATCCTTTTGATGGTTATCTTTATCCATAAGCTAATATGGTGTATCTTTACAATGACTGCTTGAACATCTTTTCTTTTGGACACATCATGAAATGATTCATTATCCTTAATCCATGCTGGCATATGTTTATATACTCCCAAATGGATAAAATCCATTGAAATAATGATAAGGGGATAGGAGTATAATGCTTTCATTGGCATCTTTTTACTTCTTACACCATCCCCGACTCTTAAGGAGAAAATGAGCCTCCCTTTTTCTACAATAAGAAATCCAAAAGAAAAATAAAATATCAAAATGCTTAAAACATTGTCTAAAGAGGATAGGGGGTCTCATCATGAGCCAGCCTACCATGATCATAAGGATGTAATAGGTGACATTCCAATTAAGCAAGGCAATGACCTTCTTGATAATTAATATGTTAGAAGAACAGGGGGTCTCATCCTGAGCCAGCCTGATCACTTTGTTATACCCTGGTGAGTGGCACTATGGTTATCTAGTCACCATGTCAGCATAGTGGTCTCTTTATGACAAAGAAAAGAAGAATTAATTGTAAGGACTCTGGCTCATTTGAGGAGGGTTAAAAAGCAACCCTGTTGAGGCCATGAACACCTGCTGGCAGCAGTGGCTCTGCTCGTGGTATTGGAGTATCATCTTATATTGCCATATGTTATCTAGCACTTATCACCTATGAATTTATTTCTAACGAGAATTTCCATTTAGGTAGCACTTTTACAAGCTAAATAGCATGGTAAATTTAATATATATTCATTATATTCTGTACGTCTGATCATTAAATGACAGTCATTAAACACATACCGTCAATTATGTTGATGTGATTAATTCTTCTCATGGTAAAGATCTTTGACATAATGACTTAAAATTTTTGTTTTTATTTAATTTGGCCAATTCATGTCTGATGGTGAATATTGCTTAAATGCTTTACTGATTTGCGTGCTGTGTTTTTCAATTGGTTGCTGGCATTTATTTCGCATTAGTCTATTTTCTTTCTTTTCGCGTACTAAAAGGACGTGGATGCCCTTTTCTCATCATAGAGGGGATGGCCTACATATGCATGGCACGTATCACAGTTATGGATAACTGTGTGACAATCATTCGAATTACCTCTAGAGTACGAACTACATGATGAGCATGAATGTGTAATAATTAGCAGAAAATTTTGATTGGACAAAGAATGGCAACCATTATGGCAGGCATGCAAACTTATGATTTTGCATTAAGTATGGCTGACAGGATGAATGATTTAACTAAAAATGATAATAATTGTCCAAGCAACGTCATTTCCCTATTAATTGTTGTCATATACATTGTTGTTGTTTTGCATTATAGGGATAAAACATAATTGTATATAGGAGAGCTAGCCTCAAGTGCAGTGGCCATGGGCGGAAGAGTTATCCAGAGTGAACCTCGAGTACTGATGGTGTTGGATCAAGCTCGTGAAATCCTTGAATGCGTTGGTTGGCTGTAGTATTTAAACAAATTGCAGGGATTTCTTGAGGAGCTAACGTTGGAATTTTTGCAAAATCTGCAGAACGGTGGTACAGTAGTAAAAGGTATAAGCATGATGGTTTTTTGAAGAAGTCCTAGCTGAATTCACTTGACTTTTGACAGAAGGGCCGAAATGGGCAGATATATGCATCCTTTTATACAACACAATTGAAGCATTCCAAGACCCGAGCAAGCGACTGGTACGAATAGGGAAAGGAATTCATCCTTCGGCGTTGCAGCAACCATGGCAAGAACTGGCAGTCATTGTCCAAAGATACATCACCTACGACAGCCGACTCGATGTGGTAAAGCCCCGACAACTGAAACTTATAGCCATTTTAAAGCAAAGAATTTCAGTTAATTTACCATTTTATCTGAATTCCCTGTTACACGATGTCGCCCGATGGGTAAGGAGAGCCAAGGACCCACATAGTGTAGTCAGCCATCATGGGTTAATTCAATTAATTATCACAAATAGATTGGCCCAACAACAATTAACATGGGATAGTATCATAAATCCTACCTTGGCTCCACCCCCAGAAAATGTGGAAACAAAGCAGCAAGGGCCAAGAACCCCAGGCCCAAAGAGAATACTAAAGAGAAAGAGTCCCTCTGCACCCTTAGAATCTACTAAGCATAAGCACTCTGTGCGAGTGAAAGCCTAGCGGTGCATCCCAATCCAAGCAAAGGAAGTCGGACCATCCCTCACACCTCCTCTTACTCCATAAGACCATCCTTTGCAAGGCTATGAGAAGGAAGTGGTCAGGGTATTGGGAAGCATGGGAGTGTTTACCGAAGGTAGAGAACAAATAGGGAGCATTAAAAATCATAATTTTACCCCTGACCGGTCAGCCCCTGTTGAAAGTCCCGGTCATAAGCAAACCCAGCCATGCACTGATGCCATGGAGGAATAGAGGGAGTTAATTTATTTTATGGAAACACCTATCGAAGCTGAGGAGCATGAAGGACAAGCTAGTGGAAAAGAAACTCAGACAGTAGGCACCGGTCTAGTGGACCCCCCAGTAGAAGGAAACCCTAAGATGAGCACTTGAGAGATGCCAATCAACTAAGTGATACTCCCTTTTTCAAAATCCCCTATGGACGAAGCCTACCAAGGAGAAGACCCCGAGAATGATAATTGTTTAGGAGATACCAATGCATTGGGATCTCCTGAAAATGAAATACAATAAAATAACAAGTTGGAAGGAGAAATTCCACCAGAAGACACAGTTCCAGTTGGGAACATCCCTAATGATGACATAGTACAGCCTGTACAGGAAGCAGAGGATAATGCAGCTTCAGACAAAGGCCCTAGAGTAGAGAATTCCTATAGAGCTATGCTTAGAAAGATGCTCAGAAAGTATAGAAAATAGAAGCAAGTAATCAAGTAGTTGAAACATTGGTTAAAAGAGGCAACCAGAACCAGGAAATTGGAAGTAGAAATGGAAACTACAGGAATGCAAACAGGACAATGTTCTCTGAAGGATGTTGAGGCTCAGACAGGGTTTCTTGTGGTATGTCCAAAAGAAACCCAGACTGAGCCAGCTATGATAGAAGACATTACCATGCAAACTGAGGACCCCTGTATCTTTTCACAGGGAACTCAAACGGACCACCCCATTGCAGACACTATTGTCCAAACAGATGTTGAAGAATATGTTCGAGTCAATTGTATAATTCAAGAAGCAGCTAGCGCTGTTGTGCAGACTGACCCTACGGAGACCTAGGATGGAGAGGCCCAAACAGATGAAACACCCCTTTACACCCCCTTGGTAAAAGAGGTCATCATCAGAAAATTGGAGAATGAGCTACTAGTGGTTCAACACGAACTGGCTCAGCACAAGGAAAAGGTGGTCCCTTTGCATGAACATCAAGGGTTCAAAAAGAAGTTTGAAGCACTTACAAGGACTAAAGATGAGACCTTTGCTAAGTATAAGGTTGAGAAAAAGAAGGTTGAAAGATTAGAGGGTCAATTGCAAAATGCTAGAGAGAAAATGGAGATTGTTTTCTCTCTTTATTCAGACACCCTATCTTGTCGAGCTCCCGCCACAAATTATGCTTTATTTCTCATGGAAAGATACCTCCTATTAAAATTTAAGGTCGTTAAGGCTAGTAAATTGGTAGAGATCAAAACCACTCCCGAATTTATCAAATGCTTCAGAGAGCACGATGAGAAGTTTCAACGCCTCTTTTGTGAACTCTATACGCATAGTTTTGTTTTAGAAGATGACAGGGACAACCACCCTGGCCCTTTTATAGGAGACATCCAATTTCAAGTGTTCCTCTCATTCACTGCCAATCAGCTAAAATGGGCCAAGGCTCACAACACTTTTAGAAGATGTGAGTATGGCATTGACCTATGGGTCAGAGGGGAGCCTACACAGCCATTACTCCTATCTGTCAGGCATAAACAGTTTATGAAGCGGGAAGGTGTTGTAGGAAAATTAGGGCCACACCATATTGATATTATTCAAGCTAGAAAGGAATACTTCCAGGACATTAAGGAAGAAGCCATGTCTGCATCAAGGCAGAGGTGGGAAGTCTCCAATAACACTGTGAGGGGAAGAGAGCCATTTGGATATCGAAACTCCCAAGCTGCCTCTTCTCATTTTTATAAATATAGTAATATGATTTTAACAATGGGGCCAAATTTGATAGGATGTCGTTATAAAACCCAAATAATATGGTATCCTCCTGATTAATACCATAGTGAATATAACTTTAAGGATCATGAGGAAACCTAGGCTTTCATTGTCCTTAAGCAAAATAATGGTTTTAGGAATTACAAGGAGGAAGTATATCCTGCTTATTCCCTAACTCAGTTGCATCTAAACTATTTGCTTGCATGAGGACGTGCAACAAGGTAAGCTGGGGAGTATGTTGGGACAAGAAAAAGGTATGATTTCTCTTCGTAAAATGCTTCATTTATCATTCATCCTTATACGATTATCTCCGTTTATAGATTAAAATGAGGAAAATATCGATTAAATTTGGATGAAACTATTTGGTGATAGAATAACAAATCCAGTATGAAAAATGAATTCTTTGCTATCTTTATGTGCAGAGATGTGGACTGGGCAAAATCCGTTCAGTTGACAGAACAACATGAGGCCATAAAATGGAAAAGCGACAGTGTCTTGGGCAAACAAGGAAGACGGAGATCAGCTCGAACAGTGCTATTTTATCACATGATCAGATTATATATTGCAAAATCCTCAGGATCCCTTGATCCTAAGGATTCTCTTTTATCCAGTTACTCTTTTATGTTATATATAGGGCCGAAAGGTAATTAGATACAATTCAAACTTTGATAATCTATAATTATTCTTTTTGAAAACATATACGTTGTTATATCAGCGACTCTATCAATTGTTACCTGCAATTAATGAAAGGAGGTTGTGTTTGATACGTCTTCATATTCTGAGCTCTTATTAAGCAGAGGCTTTTGGCGACTCTGGGCCCAATCACAAGAAGTTCTACTGCTCCTTTGTGTCATAGTTTTTATATTTAGTCTTTGTTATTGATTTAATGTTTAGTTACTTCATTTATCGTAAATGTTTGTGATATTGATTCATACTATTGTTCAATTAGATTCAGAGTGAAGTTGTGTGACATACTTAAGTAGCACTTTGATTGGAATGAGTGAATTAGTGTTGATAGCAGATTGTTGTTCATTTGAATAGATGTTATCATATATCTTGGAGATAAGACTGTTTAACTTCTACATATTGCAATATAGATCGTTTTCTATTTAGGAATCCTTTATTGCTATTTGCTATTCAATTACTGATTGTTGTTCCATTACCGATTGTTGTTCAATTACTGTTGTTATTCAATTGGGAATTGCAAGTTGATTTGGGGTGTTGTAGATTAATAGTGTTGTTCAATAGCTATAGTTTCGTTACTTGATTAGTCTTAAATTTATTTGAACAATTCCAAGTGTAATTCTTATTTGCATTTAGTTTCAATTGATTTCAGAACAAGTTGCATAGAATTGCAGAGTGTGTTAAGAGTATTTCTTCCATAGATAGTTCTTTTCAGAATTGTGTGAATTGAATTGAAGATTTCACTGTTAGTGATTGCAACGATTCATCATTAGATAACCTCTAGATTCACTGCATATACTATGCTATCTAGCACTCTTGAGATAAAACGACATTCCTCGGGTTGACAACTAATGTAGGGATTAATATTTCTTGTAAAAATACATCTTAGTGAGCCAACACTCTTAAGGAGGTGCACATTCATTCCTAATATTGCTAAGGAAGTTCACATTCACTCCTAATCGAGGTGCACATTCACTCTTAATCTTGCTTGTATTTCTTCTACACAACTTCCTTTGGAGGTGCACATTTACTCCTAATCTTGATTGTATTTCTTTGACACAACTTCCTTTCACAACCATAATATGATGGTTGTGATAACTTTCATTCCTTAGTTTTCAAAAGTGATATGAACTCTCCACATGGTGGTTTTTGAAAAGCTCCTTTAGAACCCAATATCTATTGTGGCACAACCACGTAAGCGAGATGGCGGGTCCATGTTGAGCCATGACTATCAGGTAGTTCCTAATAAATTATGTAAGTAAATTATTATAGCAATAGTTAATGGAGATTAATAAGAGTTTTATCAAGTGTAATATAATGGTTGTGAAAACAATTTTCATTCCTCGGTTTTCGAAAGGATATCAGGCTCTCCACATGTTGGTTTTTGCAGAGCTCCTTTAGAACCCAGTATCTATCGAGGCATGACCTCATAAGCTGGATGGTAGGGGCCATGCTAAGCCATGACATGACCACATAAGCTAGATGGTGGGGGGCATGCTAAAACATGACTATCAGGAAGTTCCTAGTAGATTTTGTAAGTACAATAACAATAATTAATGGAAATTAATAAGAAAATTTTGTAAACAAAGTATACTAGTAATAATTAATAGAAATTAATAAGAGGTTTATCAAGTTTATGATAGCTCAGTGAAAAAATGATTAGATGAAGCTATCCTACTTAGTCATGGAGCATGTAGTCAAGTGACGATCCATTGTCTCACTTTGAGTCATTGTTCACCTACATCATAATATAGTTATACTTGATTCCATATGGTAAAAAACTTTTAAATTTTTAATAGGTGGAATAAAGGATGTGTCAGATAACCTTTATTCCTCACGTTTTGCACATCCACACACTTTCTCCTTGGCACACTTACAAATTAGGTAAACATAGAGTTAAATGAAAATCTATGTATTGGAAAACTATAGAGTGATGAACAAAAAATAATTTGCAATGAATTCATTAGTGCCAATGGTGATAAACACCAACGTTCTATTCAACAACATGGAACCCTTCTCTATACCTCTCGCCAGCATAGTCACTAGCATGATATTCCTTGAAATATTTGATTTCTTTCCAAATTGGAATAATTGATTGTCCAGTTCAGAAAGTCCAGTAATAATTACAGTTTGGACATCTACATATGACGTTTACCAAAGAATAGGAGATCTAATTATATGATGAATACAGAGCATTTGAAGGACTAATATGTCAAATATAAACCACTGGATTTAACAACCCAATTAGAAAAATGGTTGGAATATGTGGAAATTTTCTCCAAATATGTAAATGGAGACCAAAAAACAGATTCGGGATATTACTAAGAATAACATCATTCAGAATAAGAAACATTGAAAAAAGTTTTGTGTTCTTGAGTGGGCCTAATGGTTAAGAGCATGTGTTTTCTCCTTAAAGGTCACAAGTTCAAAATCAAAGGGGGTAAAGTATGTGTGCTTTCGTAGGCTTAGTAGTCAAATCGCCTGGAAGTGGATCCCTTGTTCCACACACAAGGGGGTCTCATACACCACACACACACTGATCCATCAAATCGCGTGGAAGTTGGTCCCTTGTTCCACACACAAGGGGGTCTCATACACCACATGCACACTGATCCAACCACACACGATGATTCTAAGTCCATTTCAAAGGAATGTGTAAACTCTATCGGTAGGTCTATTATGCCTTTGTCCCTTGTCCCACACACAAGGGGGTCTCATGCACCAATTTGATATTTGTGAACTTAAAATTGGATAATAATAATTACTTTTGCACCAAGGCTTTAAATCATATAACATTAACGTAACAAAGAATTCCTCCAAGCCGTTGTCCAACCTCCCTGTGAGTGATCTGACCACACACAATGATTCTAAGTCCATTGCAAAGGAATGTGTAAACTTTATTGATAGGTCTAATATGCCTCTGTCCCTTGTCCCACACACAAGGGGGTCCCATACACCAATTTGATATCTATGACCTTAAAATTGGATAATAATAATTACTTTTGCACCAAGGATTTAAATCATGTAATGTTAACGTAACAAAGAATTCCTCCAATCCGTTGTCCAACTTCCCTGTGAGCGATCCAACCACACAAGATGATTCTAAGTCCATTGCAAAGGAATGTGTAAACTATATCGGTTCCAGGTCGACTTTGCATTTTTCAAGATATGGGAAGCCCAAGTACGAAACAATGTTTGTGTGCGAATTGGAAAAATTGTTGCACGAATATGGTTACCTATTAAAGGCAGTCTTCAGCAAAAGCATTCTTTTGCAATGGGAGCTTTTCTTTGGCCTCATGAGATGCAACAATGAATCCCATAACAATTTTATTTTCATTGAATTCACCATCTTTTATCTTTTCTGAGAGGCAGTAGTAATTTTTTATTTAGTAATTTTGGCCAAAATAGAATACTTTGTGACAGATCGTTGATCCTGAACTTATGTTTATTGTAGATTTTGAGAATATTTTAAAATTTCACAATCACAGTCGGGAAAAAGTCAAATAATTGACTTCTATTCTGATCTTTTAATTACAAAATATTCCTAACTCCAATAAATTCAGTTTCCAGAAATATAATTTCAAATAATTCACGTCTATCCCATCAACTAATTCTGACTAACCCACTGGCTAACAAGCAGCCGGTTAAGAGGATTGAACGTTTAAGTTTACATTTTAATAATATTTACGGTTAAGAGGATTCGATGTTTAAGTTCATATTTTAATAATATTTTGAATCAGTGACATCAAAATATGGTCTCGGTTTGATGAAAGTTTATACTAATTAAGTGTACTGTGCAAGAAAGCGCAATGACTGATTTTAAAATAGCTGACAACCAAATGAGAAAATACATATATGTTGATGTATAGGATAAAACATTATCCGATCGACTGACATATTTACAGTCTCAAGCCTGCACTATAATGTTTGCAGGAAATTTTTGGTCAATTGTTAAATACAAATTTACACTAATCGAAAGCGCAGATTTTCAAAATCACTCACAATTAAATGATAAGAGATACACTTGTATTTTTATGGAAGATAGTTGTAAATCTGTCGAATAATTCAACCATTTTTCAATGCCCTCATGCATGAACTTATCCAAAGGAATAAAGATAGGTTATTATGGCAGTTTCGATCTCTCAAATGTAGCAAGGTCGTTGATATTGTAAAAACCAATCTAGATCCATCTTAACTCGGGATCCATCAAGCACTGAGAGGAATCAAATATCTAGAGGTGAAAATCTCTTTTTTGAGTACAAAACTTGAGGAAATGTTTTCGCCTCGACAAATTTGATCCCTCTCGGCACTTGATAGATCCGGAGTTAAGATGGATATACGCTGGTTTTAGTCGTGTGCGACCAAGGAAAATCTACCGAAGATACGATTTAAATATGGTAAGTATGTCTGAGATTATTGTAATTTTAAATTTGCTTAGTTACCTCAAGGATGATAAATATTGTTAATAACTTTAATGATGAAAAATGATAAAATACAAATTTTGAATGCAAAGTGACAATGTAGTAGTGTTGAATGATAGAAACTGTGAATAATAAAAATGTAGTCAATTACATTTAGTCTTTATTGTGATCAATCTCAAACTATTTTCTTCTACTATTCTTATTGTCACCCTTATTAGTTTTGTCATCTTTTCATATTGATTATATGATATGGAGAGTTGAAATCGTAAACCATTTAAATCTTTAGCTTGAGCTATTGTAGTAAACATCATACCTTGTCTCTCTTGCTCTCTAACATGAATAAGTTGAATTACTATAGCACAAAATCAATGTATATTGCCAATAATTTTTTGTGCTTACACTGAAATCAATGCATCTAATGCAAGCAATCAAATAAGATTAGAAAACAACTTCTACACTGAAATCAATGCATTTAATTTAAACAATCAAAAAAACTAGAAATCGGCATCTACACTCAAATCAATGCATCTAGTGCAAGTAATCTTATAGGATTAGAAACCAACATCTACACTGAAATCAATGCATTTAGTGCAAGCAATCAAATAGGTTTAGAAATCAGCATCTACATTGAAATCAATGCATTTAGTGAAAGCAATCAAATAGGTTTAGATATAATTTACATTGAAATCAATGCATCTAGTGCAAGAAATCGAATATAATTAGAAATCAACATCTATATTTAAATCAATGCATCTAGTGCAAGCAATCAAATAGGATTAGAAATCACCATCTATACTAAAATATATGCATTTAGTGCAAGCAATCATATAGGATTAGAAATCACCATCTACACTCAAACATACGCATTTAGTGCAAGCAAACAAATAGGACTAGAAATCGTCTACATTTAAATTAATGTGTCTAATGCAAGCAATCAAATATCATTAGAAATCAACATCTACACTAAAATCAATGCATCTAGTGAAAGCAATCAAATAGGATTAAAAGTCTCCATCTACACTGAAATCAATGCATCTAGTGCAACAAATATTCTTCTCTCTCCCCCCTTCCATCTATATCTATATATCCCTTCATCTCTCATTCTTTGTCTCTCTATATCATCCCCCCAAACACAAACACACACTCTCACTCCATATGTCCCTCCCTCTCTCCATCTCTCTCTTCTTCCCTCTCTTCACCTTCCAACAATATCTTTATCTCCCTTTGTCTCTCTATATCACCCCCAAAAAATCGACACACTCTCACTCCATATTTATCAATCTCTTTGTCCCTCCATCTCTCCATCTCTCTGTTCTTCCCTCTCTTCACCTTCCAACAATATCTCTATCTCCCTTTGTCTCTCTATATCACCCCCAAAAAATACACTCTTTCTCCAATCTATCTATCTATCCCTCCTTCCTCCTCTCCCTCTCTCTCTCTCTCTCTCTCACATCCCCTTCTCTCCCTCTCCTTCGCTTCTCTCTCTTTCCTCCTGATGTCCTCTCCCCCTCTCTCTCCGTCTTCGTTATCACTCCCCCTCTCTCTCTCTCCACATTTCTCTCTCTATGTATTTCTTATTATCTCCCTCTCGCCCCCCCCCAAACTTCATCTATCTTTCCCTCCCTCTCTCCACTCTCTCTCTCTCTCTCTCTCTCTCTCTCTCTGTTACTATATCCCTCCCTCTCTCTTTCTCCCCCCTTCTCCATCTCTCCTTCTTTGTCTATTTATCTTAATCCCAAACATACACACTCTCTCTCCATCTCTCCCATGTCACTCCCTCTCTCTCTCCACTTCTCACTCTCTATGTCTTTCTTCTTGCCTCTCTCTCTCCACCTCCAACTCCATTTCTATATCCATCCCTCTGCTCCTCTCTCAATCCCTTTCTCCTCCTCTCTCTCATCCTTCTTCTCTCTCACTTTCTCTCCTATCTCCCTCTCTCTTCCCTCATCACTCTCTCTCTCTCTCTTTGCCCTCCAATCCTCTCTCTTCCCCCATCACTCTCCTCTCTCTCATCCTTCCTCTCCCTCCCTTTCTCTCCTACCTCCCTCTCTCTTCCCCATCACTCTCTCTCTCTCTTTGTTCCCTCCAATCCTCTCTCTTCCCCTATCACACACACACACACTCTCTCTCTCTCCCCCTCCAATCCTCTCTCTTCCTGTCTCTCTCTCCAATCCTCTCTCTTCCCCTCTCTCCCCTCCCTCTCTCCTTCTCTCCCCCCCTTCTCTCCTTCTTTGTCCATTTATCTCACCCCTAAACATAGAAACTCTCTCTCAATCTCTCCCTTGTCATTCCCTCTCTCTCTCCACTTCTTAATCTCTATGTCTTTTTTCTTCCCTCCCTATCCCCACCTCCAACTCCATCTCTCTATCCCTCTCTCTCCCCTCCTCTCTCTCAATTCTTCTCTCTCTTCCTTTCTCTCTCTCCCTTCCTCTCCTACCTCCCTCTCTCTTCCCCCATCTCTCTCTCTCTCTGCCCTCCAATCCTCTCATTATCTCCCTCCCTCTCTCCTTCTCTCTCTCCCCTATCCATCTTTGTGTCTCCCTCTCTCTCTCTCTTACCCTTCTCTACCTCTCTCACTCCTCTCCCTCTCTCTCTCTTCATTCCTCTTCTCCCCCCTCCTTTATTACGCCGTAAAATGTTCCCTCTAGGAAGAACTCCCATGAACTGCCACTGTGTAGTTTCCTAAGCCTTTCATTTTGATGTTAGACGATGAATCAATATTCGCCCTTTGATCATAGGTATAGGTGTTAAATGGACATATGTTGAACAATTTCTTAAACGATTTGACGGTTTCTTAAACGGAGACCACCCCTCTTCTGAGTCGTTGCACCAATGCGTTACAATCACCACGTATATTCACAGATAAGCCAAAGCATTTAAGGGATGCAAACGACATTGTTTCCAACGTTTGTTCAACAACACTTTCTTCCCCTATTTCCGCTGCTCCTGGATGGAAGGCATGTTATTGTAATTTGGATCGTTTTCTGGAATATACAATTGCAATGAGAGGTTAGGGAGTGACATTTATAGATGTTTCTAGACAATAGGGAACAAAGAGATGATACCTCAATGATGCTTCATGTCTATAACTATAACTATGTCTATAACATGGGATTAGGATGTTGCAAAGCCAAGAAAGAGCAATACCAGAAGCAGGTTGGTGTAATGAAGCGTTAGGGAGCAACATTGCAAGACTTGGTTGGATAAAAAGTAGAGCAGGGAGACCAAGATTCTGCAACAGCTGCTACAAGATTATGTATGGAGAGTCTGTGATTGGATTAGAATGCTTAACTGCACCAAAATTTTGGGATTCTCTTGCAACAGTGGGGCTAGTATGAGTTCGATGAACATTTCCAACCCTCTCGCGCACTTCACTGGGAAGATTTATGTTTTCTTGGGAGGCTTTGAACTTGCGAGCATCCTCTAATAATCACGTGTCACCTCTTCCTCTGTAACAAAGGTGCTCAGAGACACTTTTGCTTCCCGCTTACTGCAAGGGTGACATTTCAACTTGGTCCACTTAGCTTCTTCTTGCGCATTAGTTTTATTTAACCTCATCCTTTGTTTACATTCTTCGGATTGCTCTCCATGGCTTACGTTGGTTTATTCAATTAGACGAAACATTTTAATTTGTTAGGAGAAAAAAACACTTTCTTTAGGCGAAACATTTTATCGCCAAGCGTTTGGATCTCATGGAAATCTTACTATCTTTGATTAATAAATGATGTTATCTAATATTATGTTAACATTATTCTCCACTAATAAATCATGCAAAGAATAATACGGATTGCGAACAACATTCAAATGTTGGTCCACATTAATGTCTATTTGTTATTTTCTTACATGATGTGGTTTTATGACTTTACGAAGAGAAATGAGCTTTTTCATATGTTAGCATGAAAAAGAAATTTGCGTGATTGAGTTGGGACAAGTTATGAGAATCGTTTGCACTTTATTGGCCTGGTTAGAGACACAAGTAATTTCTTCCCGGAAAGGCATTGATTTATAGTTGTAGGAAATGCATGGATTCTTTTTGTGATTATAATTTAGTGTAAAGATAACCATTAATGTATAGCTTAGTTAAGTGGTGCATGGGTTGTGTTATTATAACGTTGTATAAGAACCATTGAAATGTGGTTATGGTAATTTTGCAGACTTTAAGCGACAAAAAGGCTTCCACTACTGAACTCCACAACTAAACTAAGTGAATTGACACAACAATGTCTATTTTTCAGCAATTAGTTTTATAGTTGGCACAGGGATAGACAGAGTCACTATCCGCCTTAACTCATTGTAAAAGGTCCGTGTACCCTCTATACTAAAATAGAATTGTACAATCAATAAAAAAGCAAGTCTTATCACTAATTTTGATCTTTGAAATTTTGGTGTTTGAAATCGATTAACAAAAAATCTTACTCATATTACAATAATGTACTGCCACAAGGTTGGCGGAGGCGGCTCATTGGTAAAGTCGGACTCGTAAAGACGGTCAGGGCTTGTGCTCAATCCTGAGCGAGGGCATTGACTAGTCGCGGGCATTACTCGTTTCTCGGGCTAAGCGCGCTCACTTTTTAGAGGTCGGTAGAGGCGGTTGGTTGGTAAAGCCGGACTCGTAAAGACGGTCAGGTCTTGTGCTCAAACCTGAGCGAGGGCGTTGACTAGTCACGGGTGTTATACGTTTCCTGGGCCAAGCCCGCTCACCTTTAAAGGTCGACGGAGGCCGCTGGTTGTTAAAGTCGGACTCGTAAAGATGGTCAGGTCTTGTGCTCAAGGCTGGTTGGTAAAGCCGGACTCGTAAAGACGATCAGGTCTTGTGCTCAAACCTGAGCGAGGGCGTTGACTAGTCACGGGTGTTATACGTTCCCTGGGCCAAGCCCGCTCACCTTTAAAGGTCGACGGAGGCCGCTGGTTGTTAAAGTCGGACTCGTAAAGATGGTCAAGTCTTGTGCTCAAACCTGAGCGAGGGCGTTGACTAGTCGCAGGTGTTACTTGTTTCCTGGGCCAAGCTCGCTCACCTTTAGTACAGTGATATGGGGTTTAACAATAAGTTTTGCTAGGTGAAACTCACGAGATGGAGGTTCAAATCTCATTGAGTATATGGCCTGTTGTGTCTTGGCTAGAAGAATAGGCAACCCCGGAGCAGAGGTCTCGGCTCTTATTGAGGCATAAGTTAATTGCTATTGTGTGTAGCTTGCAGGCTTTGCACCTAGTCTAAATTTGATTTATAGTAGCAGCCATTGTTCAAAATAGCTCTCACAAATTACAGATTACCCTAGATTAAAAAAAAAAAAGAATGGCCACAACTGCGCATTGTTACTTGATGTCCGAACTGGACATGTACTGCCACAACTGCTCGTGGTTGCTTGATGTCCGTAAGGCTGCAGAGAAACTTGCGCAAGCTATGTCGGAAGGGACAACGACCTTAAAACGATGGTGATGGAAGTTAGTCTCATCCGAACTATGCAAGCGGAAAGCAGGTGTCGTCATCCCTTATGCACTGGAGCTAGGGGCCGAATGAGATCGACTAAAAATTTATATACAAATAGGCCGAATGAGATCGACTAAAAATTTATATACAAATAAATTTTAGTTTTGGAAAACAAAAAACGGAAAACCGTTTGCTTACACTTAAATTAATACCTTTTGACCAATCCTAATTTTCAAGCAATAACATATGTTTATGATAAACTGCAAATTAAATTGAACTTTCTTTTTACTTTGATCGACAAGGATATATCATTTTATAGGAATATTATTTTATAGAAATGGAAATTTTTCATGGTTAAATAATATAAGTAAAATTATTGTAAATCAATTCCAAACACTATTTTTAAATATTAACGCTAACTAATTTTTTTTATCTTAACGCGTTTTATTTTTGACACCATGATATTCCACACATTAAACTATAACATGCAATTGTTGAGAACATATAAAGCTTTCGGCTTTGTCAAATTTTTCCCAAATATAAGTATTTAAGT